>WURS02037640.1:0-11369 GCA_011762765.2 Rhinocypha anisoptera
CGCCGTCTTTTTTCTTTGTTCATCTCTAAAACGGCTTGAAATTTTAGTTCTTTTATCGTATAGGAGATGGGTTGACTGCAGTTTTCGTTTCTCCTGAATCCGCCACTTTTTCCCATTGTCGCCCTCGCTTCATTTTGATCCTGCTCTCCTTGCTATATGACGTCTCAGCTTCCTCTGGGAACAAAACACTTTTCTCTCCCATTCCATTCCGAGAATCGAAGATCGAGACGTAAAAAATTCATACGCCGTAATTCATTGTGTGCTGTCTCATTAGGGGGTCAAACGACAGGCCGAATACAGCTTCCATCGCAGAAGATTGAATAATTCTAACGTTGTTATTGAAATTGTTTAGAACAGGTTTTAGAAAAAATTAGAACAAGAAGAAAAATTCGCTCTTTTGGGAAGCATCATATATCATATCAGGAAAATGGACGTAGTGGCATGGCTATTAGACGAAGAATTGCTTTAGCAAAAAAGGCCTTTGCGAAAAAGGAAAGAGCTAATGAGAGGAATGATCGAACGATTCTAACAGTGTTATTAAAAATGTTTAGAACAAGTAGAAAAATTCCCTTATTTGAGAAGCATCATAGAGGAAATGGACGTAGTGGCATGGATATCAGACGAAGAATTGCATTAGAAAAAGAGTCCTTTGCGGAAAGGAAAGATTTAATGCTTTTCAATGTTGTTTCCTTGTTGAATGCCTTTCAGGACCAGTGTCAGAGATTTGGGATGAAAATTAATATTAAGAAAACGAGAGTAATGAGATTTTCGAGAAGTATGAAAGCGAGGTTGAAAATCAATCTAGAAGGGAATATATTAGAACAGGTGGAAAAGTTCAATTATTTGAGAGAAGCATCATAGAGGAAAGTGGACGAAGTGTCAAGGATATCAGACGAAGAATTTCATTAACGAAAGAGGTATTTTCGAAAAGGAAAGAGATGCTGGAGGAACACTAAATAAAGATTTGAAGAAAAGATTAGTGAAAACACTAATATAGAGCGCGGCACTATATGGATCCGAAACCTGGTCCATGAGGAAAGATGATTTGCATAGATTGGAGGCTTTCGAGATGTGGGTTTGGCGACGGATGGAGAAGGTGAAGTGGACAGCGAGGAAAACGAATGAAGAAGTTTTGAGAATGGTAGGGGAGGAGAGGCGTTTGCTGCGAGAGATCCGAAAAAGACATGAAAGGTGGATGGAAGGTGTACTCAAAGGCAATGGGTTACTAAAGGTTGTAATAGAAGGCAGAATGTTGGGAAAGCGGGGTAGGGGTAGGAATAAAGAATAGGGATATTGGACAGAATGATAGGGGGTAGTAAGTACGAAGATTTGAAGAGGGATTATAGTTAGATGTTATGCGGCCAGCGTAAGCTCAGACTCATCAAAAACCTTACTAAACCGGTTGATTTCCCTTCATCATCATTGTAAAATTGTATATTTCTTTTTGGAAGTAAATATATCATTATTTAAAAAATATTATATTATTAGGTAGGTAGAAGGTAACGGATAAGGAGGTGAGAGCGGCTCCAAAAATCGATCGTCGAAATTTGCTAAGGCATTCGGGTGAAGAATAACATTATTTTTCGAAACCTGCCGGTGCGATCTAGAATTTAGCCGCATGAATTTGGAATAGCAACTTCAAATGAAAGGTTATCCAGGAAATAAAGAGATTTACTCGGATGCGCGATTGTGTGAAAGTGAAAGAGACTTGAAATAGTGAGAAGATAAAGAGGAGGAGAAATGTGACGATTAATTATAAGATCTGTCGCATCTCCCAGTTCATGTTAATATATGAGGTGTGGGTGACTGCTAATCATAAAGGGTGAGGGTTTATTGGAGTGTAATCGAGACTAAAACTGTCCCTTCTACCATGCAACCACATCAAAATGACCAATCGCATGGAGAATGGACGAAATATACTTCACGTCTTCCATGTAATATTTTTTAAAAAATCTAGGAGAAAGTGGGTCAGACTGTGACCACTTGCTGGAGATACAATGTGCATACGAAGCGAACACCATCGACCTGGGAAGGAGAAATTGAGAGAAAGAACGCACTGGTGCTGAGATTATCTTTCGATATGATCATAAACCATGTGCTGAAGAAATTCAGCGATGCTTTTGATACCGCTGCATCGATATGACCCCCCATGAAATTCATCGATACATTTTTAGCGCGGGGCATATTTATCCAATGAACCGTCCGAGTTCTGGGTGATGAAAATGGGAAATCAGGCAACTTCATGAGAAAATATATTTCGGTTTAATTGAAGTTAAAAAATTTAAATATCAATCAATGACATTTTATAAAGTAAAAAATAACAGTTAAATTTATTCAATATTTAAAGGGGTGCAAATAATTTCGTCGTTGATATTTAAAAAAATGAACGGCTTTGACCGGGTCATTCATATTTAAGTATTATCATAGAGTGAGTACTACTATTATTCTTTAGACTATAGAATTATGGATAGATTAACGCTAAGAAAAAGAAAGTAATGAGATTGTGGAGAAGTAGGAAGGCTAAGCTTGAATATCAACCTAGAAGGGAATAAATTAGGACAGGTAGAAAAAAAATTCACTTATTTGGGAAGAATCATAGAGGAAAATGGACGCAGTGTCATGGATATCAGACGAAGAATTGCATTTAGCAAAAAAGAGGCCTTTGCGAAAAGGAAACAGTTGATGAGAAGGACGCTAAATAAAGATTCGAAGAAACGGTTAATGAAAACCTTAATATGGAGCGTAGCACTATGTACATGGATCCGAAACCTGGTCCACGAGGAAGGAGGATGAGCATAGATTGAAGGCTCTTGAGAAATATTGGTTTGGGGACGGACGGAGAAGGTGAAGTGGACGGAGAGAGGAAAACGAACGAAGAAGTTTTGAGAATGGTATAAAGGGAGGAGAGGCGTTTGATGCGAGACAGTATATATATATATATATGTATTATATGGTAGTATATGAGAAAACTTTGTAGTAGCTGAAAGGAAAACGACTGAGAGCAAACATCAGACGTATCGCTGGCGAAATCAACAATATTAAGCAAAAAAACGATATAAACATAAAAAAACTCATATCGTTCACGATTTGGCATCGCTCAACTTCAGTCACATGGGACTGAGGCCTTTATTGAGACGGAAAATCGCAAGACGAGTAACCAGAGTAGAACGCCCAAAGCCTTACTGTAGAGGACTGTGTAATTGTAGGACTCACCCCCTGCTAAACCAAACGGTTTCACCACTATAGGCTTCGTCGACGCCCTTATGATGAACAGGCTTAGATAATTGGGCGCGGATCAAATGAACTTCTCCATCAACCGGTTTCCAAAGCTTTCGGATACCTTCGTGCATTGACGGTGTCTGTTCGTATATCAGACATATAACTTACGACTTAAAATATAAAATAATATGCATAACTTTCTACGCGTTGGAAGCTATCAATCTTGAAAGCACCAGTGTGGCAAAAGTGTAGCTCAAGCCCGACTCTGTGCATTGCATGCAAAAAAAAGAATGAAAATTTAACCGGCTAAGAAAATGCATAACAAATTACAATTTAGGAAAAAAAAGGCACTGCGGAACAAATTCGACCAATTGCAAACGATCGAGCCCTCATAATAACCTTTGGACGACATCGGTGATGTTTTCGTCATCAGCAGGACAACAAACTAATTAAATTACGTGTTCGAGACGATGACACACTAGGAATGATGGAAAGACTTTCAGATAATCGATTCCTTGCTTTGCACAATTGAATTTTTTAGTTGCACAGTTTCGTTTCTCGAAAGTGAATTCGAAGCCATGCTCCGGAATGCTCGAAAAATTTTCACCTCTCGTATGAAAAACGAGGTGAATTCATGTTGCAAGGCCTCCAATTTTTTTTCTCCGGACTGGAAACAGATAGAAACATGCGGTTTGATTTTAAATGAGCGAACACTCTTTGTGAATGCGTGACAGAGATGGCAGCACCGTACGACAGACAGAACCTCTAGCGGAAACAGCGAGAATAAGAACTGTTTTCGATACCTAAAATGGCGACGTTTTCGTTACATGACCAGCGTGTAATCATTCGTGGTGTGACACCGATTGAAATTCATCGCCTGTTGAAGGAGACGTGGTGATGGAGTCATAGATGTGTCGAAAGTGCGTTCATGGGTGGGACAGTTTAAAGAAGCCAGAACATCATGTGTAACAACGACCCAAAACAATCTCGGCCTCGCACACCGACAGCGTCACAGCGATTTTCCAGTGGTAAAAACAGACCCCCTTAAGACGCCTTCACCGCGGCCATAGAATCATGGCGTCGACGTTGCGAAAAATGTGTACGGCTGAAGGGAGATTACGTTACGTATTAAGTAACACAAGTTTCATTGTTTTTAAGATGAATAATTAGTTAGAAACGAATCGGAGGCCTTATCACCTGAATGCACCTCGTAGAGAATCTCCAATGTCTAGTAATTTGGCTCCGGATGACAGACATATGTGAGCTGAGCCTTAAACCTTTTTAATGTAAAGAGTGTGAAAAAATTATTCCTATCGGTTTGTTAAAACTATTTTTTCATAGTGCACATGCGTGATTAAAAAATCGTGTTAACTATAAACGGAGGATCTCCAGAATTACCACGTAACATTTCTCCCGTGTATTTTTCCAAACTTATTCAACCATTTTCTTTCTAGAACACTTAAGTTATATGCTTACTGGCATCTGGGAATGGGGAATATTGAGATGACAACGAAGCGATTTAATTTTGAAATTAGATGCTTCACCTTTGCCCCACCCATCTAGTTAAGTTTCCCAATAGGAGGGTCCATAAATTACTCCTTGCTCACTTCCCAGTCTTATTTAACCCACCTCAAACATTCTTGCCGAGACTAAGCAATAATTTAGGCCAACTAAAATGCTGTCTCTGACTTTATTGTGTGAGGAAACAGCTTACAGACGCAATTCATATCCATGCTTTTGTTGACAGAAAAAGTTTGGCCTATCTTAGAGGATTACTGCTAGCAGAGGTGGAACTTTATTGTCATTAATGCTATTTTTTTTAAGTTCCCCAGATAAATATTTCAGTTCTTTGATATTAGATACATTCAATTTCAACCCGAATTTCCATCAATAGCAATATGTATTTTTAAATTAAAAACAGCGGGAAAGGCAGTCTTTTCTATGTTAATAATTTGATTGATAAAAACCTTTCACTATGAGCTTAAACCATTGCCTTCGAATAATTCGACTTTTTCACCCCTTGGTATCCATTCTATTACAAAATCCTCCACTTGGATGTATAAAAGGCAAAAGTATGAAGGATAAATATTAAAATAACTAAATACTAATATAATAAATATTCTGAATAGTAATGTCTTTTCCTTTTGTGTTTATTTTTGGGTGGTACATCATAACATTACAATATACTGTTAATGGATACCTTGAGTTGCCTCTAGAGTCAGATATCTTTCTAAATTTTATTGAGGTTGTAGTTTAGGTTATTATGGTCGTGCCAAGGGATAGAGAAAAATGAATGTTATATCTTACGAAGCTCATACGTCGACGAAAAAAGTGGCGGCTAAAATGCGCTAGGGATGCTTCCCCAGTGGCCACTCGTCGCAACTCCTCCGTTTTTCCCCTTCATCTGATTACACCCCTCCTTCCTTGGACTTCCCCACAACCTCACGACTAAATGCCATCAAAGATTCAGTTCTCCTCTGATTACTTAAGTTTTGTCTCTCAGATGTCTGAAGTTCTCTTTTCAGTTTCTCCAGAAATTACAGAAAAGAGTACAGTGCAGTTGTTGCGTTCTCTAGTGGTTTTGACTTCTCAATCAAGGGAGAAAAAGAAAATGGCTTATTATTTTATTCTGAAAGGATGCTTATTTTATGAAATAAATGTGGTTTTTATATCTATAAATTCATAAATTTTCAATGATTTTTATGAGAAAATTAAACAATTAAGGATTTTCTTAAACAGTCAATCCCTAAGTGGCTTAATGGATTTTGAAATTTGCTCCTTGCGGACATAAGAGGTAAACTGAAGCAAATTATAAGAGATATTGAAGATATCTCAATCCTTTATTTGATTTTTGTCTGGGTTCAGGGTTCCTTTTGATTTTGGTAGAAGCAATTTTCAGATCCAGAACGCAGTATATATAATAGATGGTGGGGTGAGTTTTGGCTCTCTCAGTTAGAACGAGTGAGGTGATACGGGGTTATTTTTTATACATTTTGACTTTAATGTCCCGTACATTAGTTGGCAAGAGGTTATATCAATAGGTTATTTGGAGGAAGGATCTATTTATAGACAAGAAGTCATCAATATGGAGGAAATAAAAACAGTATAGTGGTCAACCTGCGGTCGATTTGAATATTGGATTGCAAACAGCTCTGTTATAACCGAGTGTTTGTCTTAACTGAATTCCTTTTAAGTTTCGTTCCTTAAAGGAATTTCACAAATTGAACTTATAGGAGTGAATAATTTTGTATCGACGATTAGCCGACACTTTGCCATCTCAAAAAAGTGGATTTAGGCATTTGGCCCGCATGAAATTTTCTACGATATATCGTCCATACCTTGGTTCACGCTGTACGGTCCAGACCGATCATCCGACATTTTATAAGTGATAATGTTACAGATAATGTATAGTCTTAAGAATTTAGTGAATAATAAGAGTAGATTATGATATGAGTAATAAAATGTCCAACTTTTATAAAATCGTGATTATTTGGCGTATGTTTATCATAGATTATATGAAAATGGATTTGGTTTATAAGGTTTTGCATTTTACATTACCTTTCTAGTTTTTTTTAGAGCAGCAGGGTTACGTTGTCATAAGATGATACGCAATCTCCTTAAAATCGCTTGCTTTATACCCATACTACGTGTTTATGATGTAATATTAACGTATGTAAATGATATGTGCTAGATTTTCCCGGTGTCATCTTTGAGTTCCGTATACGCGTCTGACCACCGTGAGCTTGGAGGATAGATTACTAGTTGTTATTCGTACTCTATGACTTCAGTAAAATTCCAATCTGAAAGATAATGAACCTCCGTTATTGGATATTATTAAATCAACCTTCGACAGCTTGCTTTGTTTTTTTACTTGGTGTTGTCTACCGTCTGGTCAGCACTAATAAGCTCATCGGACATGGAAGAGGAGTGTACAAGGGTGGGGTCTCATAGGCTGCTTTGTTAATGTCACTTTTTTATGGATATTTACCACACAAAAAACCTATGAATATTCGCAAGAAAATTTTTCGGGTATGAATATCGGTTAATGGGTCACTTGGTCATCTGGACATTTTAGGTACAGGATTGACTCGATAGATGATTGTAGAAGGAATTAATTGAATGGACAACTCTGTTTGGGCAAACTATCTCAATGGACTTTTGTGGGTGGACGAATTTTCATGGAAGGACATCTACACGAATCTCCTACAAGCTTACAGCTACCGACACACTTCACAATTCACAGGTAAGATTGCCTGATCAGGTTATTCTGAAGGAGTAATAAGACTTTAGTGAAGTAATTTGTTAACGAGTTGCTGTGAAGTAGTGGAGAACATCGTATTGCTTTTCGTAGTTGTGGACTCGGTTGGCATATTGAGGTACTTTATGTATAATTTTCCATTCTTTCTTTCATTTTGCCACATTTATGTATCTTACCGCGCAAACTGGGGTCAGTAATGACGGGCGATAAAAAGAGACGTTGACAGCACTATACGCTTACTTTTTTACGCCCAATAATTTTCCGTTTTTGACAAACTAATGATAGCAAATGTCCAAAAAGTGTCCCCAATAAAGAAAACACTGAGTTTTCGCTACAAAAACTTGGTTAAAACCGTTTAAGGGTGAAATTAACAAGACACTCCGCGAAGATGACCACAGGCGACGCACTCGCAATGCGGAATAACTTAAATGGAAAATGAGGGATTCATAAGGGAATTCAATAGAAACAGGAGATACCTACTTGGAAATCAAGCCAAGAGTGAAATTTGGAGAAACTAGAAATGCTACCTAGGAGAAAAATGAGAGAATTGATTTTCCGACAAGGATTATAGGAGGCCGGGGACATAACCAGAATATTTTCCTTCGAAGCATTGAGTTAAACCATTCATTTTAGAACTAACTACGAATACGTCATTAGATATTGTCGTCCCAACTCTCTATTTCGAACAAAAACGTGTTGACCTGCGAAGTTTGATGTGATTCAGACATGGATGTCCCGGATTCGAACGTTAAATCGACTCCTTTCCATCATCCCTCGGCTCTCTTCCCATCGCACGCGTCGACAGCGTCGGCCTTTCTCCGACTCCCATCCATCTTCCCTCCCGAATGGTAACCCTTCTCCTATATCAGCATGCATTCATACCGACGCTCCATTCCTTCCGGCCCCCCCACCGACTACTCGCGGACCTCCTACCTCCCCTATAACCTTACCCCTTCTTCCAACCCCAATCGTGCAAAATCTGGCCTCCCCTTCAGGAAATTTTGCCATAAACAACTTTTGCATGCAGTCTCACTTGTGTTCACGGCGGGATACCAGCATGTTGCAGTGGTGATAACTTGAAAAACGTGTTAAAGACTGTAATAATCTATTTCAAAAGTTCTTTTTCATTAGCATAGCGAGAGTAAGTTTTTGATGGAAGAGTTGCGAAGGGACTTAGGAGAAATATTTGAATGAGGAAGTAGAAATTTTTCCATATGACAGTAGCACGGAATTTCTTGCAAAAAAGTACGACATGATTACGAAACAAATTTATATATTAAATCATCGTGCATGTTTCTCATAATTTTAATATAAATCACATATCAATGGCATTCGTTATGAAACGTTATTGCAAATTAAAGATAAATGTTGAAGGGTGGTTGCATTAAACAATTTTTGATTGAGATTGTAAAAGATATATTCTTGGTTGTGTTACTTGTTGCAGATAAATAAGTAATGGTTATACAGAAAAATACGCATTATTTATCGACAATTTCATTGTTATGAACTGTTGAATATCAACCTCCAACTTCACCATTGTTGATTTAGGGCTGATCATGGTTCCATGGACCCTTTATCTAATTGAGGCAGATCCATTGTCAAATCATCGTCGTCAGAAACTCACTTCCAAAACTTCTCTACAACTGAACAAGTGGTTAACGCCACCACAATTTTCACCGATGAATTTATTTTTATTGCGTTTTCGTATATTATTCTATTATTTAGTGTTTTATATGTATGTGAATATAGGTATATATCCGTATAAATAGAAATGAAAAACATACGTAATTATGATTTCCTTCGAATGAGAACTGTGGAAGAATTAATCCAAATTATCCACATTCCTAGTGCTGTGTTTCTATGGTCACCATCCATTTGTATTATTCGGGGGAACATCCGGTAATAAGATAGAGAAAGCGAAGTGGAAGGCATTACACGCGTTGCATAGTTACATTAAATACTTCTTGTTAACTTTATCTCCAATTGAAGAAGTATGTATGAATCATCTTGTACCAATATTATATGAGTAAACGTGTAAATTTCGTCCTTTTCAGTTGAAATAAAAATCACATGCTTATGCCTCCTTTCTCAAGCAATTTAAATATACATTTCTACACACCCAATAATGGTCATTGGTAATTTAACAATGTAGATACGTCTGTTGAACTCATCAAGAAACTATCGTGCTCCGATAAATTCATCTTAATCTACATACTTTATATCCACTAATGCTCTATTTTAAAAGCTCTATTCTTTCCCTACCTATGCCTAGCTCACTCAACATTTTACCTTATAATACTTTCGATAACCCATCACCTATGAGTATCCCTTCCTTTCAACTCTCTTACCTTCCTAAGATTTCCTTACAAACTTCCTCTCAAGTCTTACCATGCCCAAAACTTATTTGTTTTTCTTCTTCCTGTCCATTTTCTCCATTTTTTGCCACACCTCAACTCAAAAGGCTCCACTCTATACTCATCCTCCTTCCTGAAGGACCAATTTCTGCCACCCTCCATTGAGAGTTTTCTCTAACCTTTATGTCTTTACTCAACGTTCTGGTGGTCAAATCTTTTATCCTCGTAAATGCATATTTTGCTAGCGGAATTATTCTAATCTCCCTGTCGCCAAGTCCATTTTCCTCTAGGAGTATAAGTATAGTCTTCATCGCTAACGCTGGTTTGATAACTGAGGGCGGAGCCCATCTTGCACACTAAGCTCAACGGCGCGGTCGGCGGGAGAAAATTCACAAATCAGGATAGAGGGGTCATTTTATTTTCCCAGTGCCGCCTGTGGTTTCCCAAGAAGATGTGGAGCGCAGAAGATCAATCAGGTTGGATTTTAGCTTTAGGTGCACTACTGCAGTGTAGTAAGCTTCATTAGACGGAACTTAAAAACTTCCTAGTCACTACCTAATATATAGAAATTTGTGGCTAATATGGTAATATCTATTCATGTCATTGTACAATTCGTCAAACGGTTTTGGTCTGACATTCCATCATTTTCCATTTAGTGCATATAATTTATTTGAGACAATTAAATTCTCTATTTAGATCATTTCAATTTTATAAAGTAATACATCTCTGCTTTGTAATGACTAAATATTATTTTCTTTTTTACTTAACTTTGTTGTATTAAGGAGTTCGAAGAAGTTTAATTAGATCTGTCTAGAAGATTCTTATTCGAGTTTTACAGTAGAGATCAAACAGTTTTATTACCATGCAGTTTTTTTCCAAAACTTTGGGTTGACATGACTCCACTTACTTCATATATTATTATCAATTCTATCTATTGTAGCCGAACATTGTTATTTTCACACAATAGTGCATCATATATTAATTTAAACAATACCATGTACTAGAGAAATTGTGACTATTAAAGCGCTAATTCCCATCATAAAGTACATAGGCAGTATTTCTGAGTTTTAAAATTAAAATTCATCAATTTACATTAATTAGGTAGCGGTCTTCGATATACTACCTCACAGGAAAGCTTGAAACATTCATCTTTACTTACGAATATTTTTTGAAGACGGCGAGTTTCTAATTGCGAATTACTATCTGCGGACTCATAACGTGAGAGACCAATTCAATGAAGGGAATACATCGATGAATACGGAGAGCGTGTAGTCAGCAAAACCCATGCCTACGGGCCTTATAATTGCAATGCGATTGCAATATTGGCATCAAGCTTACTGCCATCTGATTCGGCGCGGGATGATTTCAAGGGGGATTTTGTATGGGTGCCTCCGGACTGACAATCACGTTTCATCCAGCAAGCAGATCCACTATTTTTCTTAAGCAAATCCACTCTATTTCGATCTAGAGCGAGTAGACTCCAGATATCAACGCTGTGGCTTGTGGCTCAATGGCAAACGGAGGGAGAAAGTGAAAGG
>WURS02037651.1:0-11368 GCA_011762765.2 Rhinocypha anisoptera
ATGACAGACTGGAGCACAGATTCCAAGATAAGTTGTTCAGTCATTCCCCAGGAAAGTCTTTGTCATAAAATCACAGTCTCTTCACGTAAAATCACCACAAAATCACCAATAGTCCAGATATGACCACTCGTAATAAGTGGCGGAACTCCCTATATTTTAACACGTGGACCAACCAATGCAAAACGATAATTCGCTGTAGCGATACTCTTGTTTTAAGCCATACTCATTATAGTAGACTTCTACTGTACTTTAATCGATGACTGCCATTAAAATCAACTGGAATTTTTCAGATTTTGTTGCAGTGTCATTAAGTTCTGTGGTTTTGTGTCGTAAAAATAAAAGACTACTTTCGCCAGGGACCAAAAAGGCTTTTCGTAAAATCTTTATATCTAATTTACGTTGTATCAAATAATAACACCATAAGAATACATAGAGGAACGGTTAGGACTGCTTCATCACTGGCGCAAAATCAAATTTTTCATAAACTCGAAATACGTAAAATCGAGATTCGACTGTAACAGTAGGTGACTTAAGTACCAAATCATCAAAGTATTTATCTAAAGAGATAGATACCAACATAAAATCAGCTAAAAATAAAATGCTTGCAACATTACACCTTTAACCATTTTCTCACCTAGTGCGATGTTTAACCATATTCCAACAAACCGACAATATATTTTAATTTTATTGAAAAAGCTATGTTTTTAGTTACCCTGAATTCTTTATCACTTTAATGACTGGTTCTTCAATTCATTTCCTTTATTTTTGACTAACCTGACAGTTGAGGCCATTTAGCATTTAACAGCTCAAATTTCTACCCACCATTTTTTGCTGGAATCTCTTGGAGAAGGTAATAGACAGCCTTTCATTGCATGATTGAAGAAAAAAGTCATGCAACATTTATTTATATAAGCAGTTATGGTGGAAAATTAGATTTTTTAATATTCGAAAGACATTATTTTGAGTTATTAACAATTAGAATGACTTATTAGATATGCTATGCATTTTTAAATAAAATGTACTGAAAAGATTGTTAAAAAATATTTAAAATTTAAAAAACACCCTTTATTACCTTCCGAAAAAAAGAACAGTTTTATTTTTTTAAATAAGTTTTTGTTTATAAATAATTGGCGCTGAAATTTTACATATTTATAATTAAAGTTCAAACTTAAATATAAGATTTTTTTTCAAAATCGTTTATTCCAAATTAATGCAATGCGAGCTCCTTAAATTGTAGCTATGTGACGGTCTCATTCAAAAAGACTGCCTTGGTGCAGTGAAAGAGGTAACATTCAAGCTGCCACTTACGTGCAATGAAATCTTCAGACTGCTGCATGCTTTAATGTTATTGATAGCTTAGCTTCCACAAAAGGTAGAGCCTTCATTTTGTTTAAAATATAGGGTAACTCAACATAAAAATTGTAATTAAAGTAACTTTATATCTTTTTAACAACGTTGAATCATAGAAAACTTATTATAATTGGAGAAGATTATTTGATTTTTAAATAAAACATGGATTTGAAAATGTGAATAATCCTATCCATACTATAATGACACCCAACAATAATGGATACAAAATGAAATTCTGTTAAAATAGAAGCAAGAAAAGAAGTTTTTCAGCTCTTAATATGTATAAACAATGGTGATGTTATTAAAAAATATGAGCAATCTTGGTTCCTATAGGCTTTCAAGAGCTTTTTTAATTAATTTACATGCATGTTTTTAACCAGATTTTCATTGCTTTCATTATAAAATTTATAGCATAACTAATAGCAAATATATTCTGTTTATAACAAAGTCATAGCTTACTTCTTTGCAATAACTGGAGTAGTCCAATTACAAATATCAATTTTTTCTTTTACACATTGTCACATAGTAAAAAAAATCCATTTTGGAGGCCTGCAAGTAAATAACTGTCCCTGGATCAACGTTTATAAGTTTTCCCCCAGCAGATTAAACAATTCTGATTTTCCTGATGAAATGCCTGGACTATAAATTCCACTCAACAAAGCATCCTGTAGCATGTGTGAGGAACCCATTGGCAAGAAACACGAGAGCTTTTCCCTCAGAACAGCAGATGGTGTTCCTGTTGTCACAGCCTCTTTCCCTATGGTTCGTGACTCAACCTTTTTCGTGAGAATTGTGGTTTGTTTTGGTTTATCTGGTGTATTTGTGTTGTAAACAATGAAATACTTGAAACATATGATTGAATAACATTATGAAAATGTTAGTGTAAAATAATTATGTATACTGCTAAGTCAGGCAGTAATTTGTTGCTGTAGAACTTTGCAGTTCCTGACTTTGCTGCAGTTGCATTAAGTTGTTTTTTTTTGCTTCACTAAAACATTTCCATCTGGGACCAAAACAGCTTGAGGATAACTTTTGCATCAATTACACAATTTCAAATAGTAACTCAACATGGATAGTTAACTGGATTGTCCTGGACTGGATCTTTAAGTGTGTTAGATTGAAATTTTCATTAAGTTGGTATGTGTAAAAAATAAGATTCTACTCTAGTTACCATTTCATATATACTTAGCATATGTTGGAGTATAGTGAAGGTTAAAGAGAAGGAAAGTTAAAATGAAGGACATTAAAACTGCTACTTTAACATTGTCTTTACAAAATGCACAAGATTTAAAAAAAGCTATTTGCAAGTATTAAACCATACCTATTTCCACTCTCCAGCTCAAAAGACAAACAATGACTATTTATGTACATTTGTATCATGATCTCTGGAAAGAATCTTTCTAGGTCAGTTGGTGACTTAATCATCTTAAATAAAAGAACCTTGATTATACTCTGCACATCAAAAGAAGTACACCCAATTGGAATTTCCCTCATCAGTTCAAATATATGATACCATCAACTAGTTTGTAACAGAGTGGCTCATTTGTATCTCTTATATAAGGAGCATGAGATTCGAGAAAGAGAGATGATAGGGGAAGGAGGAGGAGAGAGAGTGAGGAGGGGGGTGAGGGGAAGGATGAGGAGAGAGAGAAGAAGAGAGAGGGGGAAGGAGGAGAGTGGGGGGTGAATATAGAGGAGAAGGAGGGGGGAGAGGGGAAGGAGGAGGAGAAGGGAAGGAGGAGAGGGGGAAGAGGAGAGAGAGGGAGGGAGAGAGGGAGTGGGAGAGAGTGAGGGCAAGGGGGGGGAGAGGAGGAGGGGGAGTGGGAGAGAGACAGAGGGAACAGGAGAGGGGTAAGGGGGGAGGGAGGGAGAGAGGGATGGGGAGAGGGGAAGGAGTGGGAGATGGGAAGGAGGGGGGAAGGAGGAGGCGAGGGAAACCTCCCCTATGTTCCCTATTAAATAACTTCCCTAGGAATTGCCATGCCAAAAAACAACTAAGCATTAGCATAAGATATTCAGGCTAAACATAAAAAAAAAACTTTGTCAATGGATTGGAGTAATTATTTCCAATTACTGTTTGGATGATGAGAAACAATTAGGTGAAATACAATGAAAGAAAAGGTTAAAGATCATAAATATAATTAATTTTAAGAAATGTTATTGAAAATACATTGGTAACATAAATTATGGCTTAACTCAACAAATGTATGGCATCCAATTTTAATATAAAATTGCTGAGAATTAGGTAATGGACAATTACTGAGAGAGAAAAGATATTTGATCTTTTGTTTTATTTGGTTGTATCCAATGAACATTACTAATAATGATTAAGGGAAAGCAATTAAACTAAAACTAGCTATGGTTGACTATAAATGTACAAGATGTGTGGAAGTAAGCAACTTTATGACAAGAGTTGCGCAGTCTAGAGAAAATACTAAGATGGCAAAACAAAAAATATTTACTTTGACTGAAGGCTTTTCATCCATAGATTGACTTGTTGTTGTTGAAATTAAGTAATACACGTTCGAGAATAAATGGACTTATAAAGATGACACCTAACTCATACCAAATTGAGTGCAAGAGGTTTCAACATGGAAATCACTGGCTGGAAAGAGTTCTGCGTTAAGCAAACAATGAAAAAACACTGTTGTTGCTCGATCTGTACCTTTGTTTCAATATTAGAACATTATCTAGAGATATTCAAATAAAGGAACTTGTGCCTATAACCAAAACTAGGGTTAAAATTAAAATTAAGTTATTCGAACATGGTTAAAATTTTGGGAGATATGATAAGGAATTATATTTTATTAAAATAGTGACTTTTAAAAAATCATACGAATGTTGATTATTGATATAATCTTATTATTATTGTAAATACTTAAGAGATACAACCTAGGATTCAGTTAAAAATCAGGATCTGGTGCTTCATTGGCCTGTATCCACGCTTTAAAGGATATCAATTACATTTAAATTCTACAAATACCACACCTCAAAACTACACCAAACTCGATGACGGTCATCCAAATCTTCTTCAGGTTCTGAGCCGCTCTCGAAGTCGTCGCTATAAGGCGCCCTGCGGCACTTGGTGTATGATATGGACACTTAGAGATTTTAAAGAAAACGTCAGTAAATTAAGTATTCCTTTACCAAGTACACAAACATGGATTTAAAAAATAATATTTACCTTTTGAATCACCATTGAATTTATTTTCTGTCCTTTTTAGAATATCATCATGTTCCTTATCAAACTGTAACTGTAATGCTCGAGCAATAGCTTCATCACTGTCGCAGTCCAACATGGATTCATCTTCAGTGGCATCTCCAAACATCAATAAATCCAAGTCAGAAGTTTCAGTTTTTAAGTGCGATTCCTCTCTATAAAACAAAATTGAAATTTTTAGATCCGATGTAAAAGGTAATTTTTATTAAAAAAATAATAGTTGCAAGTGAGCAATTTAGTGGTTCGTCCTAGACTCGAAATTTAAAGAGCTTGGCCGAAATAGCCCCAGGTCCCCCAGCGTGAGGACCGCGGTCGAGGAGGCGTCTTGCCCCGAAGGATGGTACAGCGTCCGCGGTAGGTTAGGTCCCCCAGCTTGAGGACCGTAGCCTATCGGTTCGCCCGACCGGGAAGGGATGCTGCGTTCGGGGTCAGGTCCCCCAGCCTGAGGACCGTAGCCGTTCGAACCACCGACGGGGAGAGAAGGTACAGCGACCGCGGTAAGAGAGGTTCCCCCAGAGTGAGGGCCGTAACTTATAGCAGTCGCCCGACCGACTCTCTCTTGGCCGAGATGATCGGGCCTTATATTGCAATTTGAGGGTCCAAAGGGTACGTGCCGAAACTCCGGGGTATGGGAGAGCGCAAGGCAGGCGTAGCGGTGTTTGTCCGCTGGTGACGTCGAGCGGTTGCCTCTGCTGGTTGCAGTTTTGCTGTTTACCGGCCGCCGCGATAGCGGGTATTTCCAGCGTGGGTGACTCGGTCGAAAGATTGAGGATATTCCGAATCGCGGAATAATGTCCTTGCGAGAGTGTGATAGGATTCTTTCTGATTTTTAGTTTTTGTGATATTAAAGTTTTAATGATTTTCTCGACGATTGTGGACCAAAAAAATTACATTTTCGCTAATATCTTCCTTATCCACAGGGATAATAGTGATCTTTAAAAAAATTTGTAGAAATCGAAATGGCACATCCGTGCGTGTATGATAGGATTCTTTCACATTTTTATTTTATGAGCTATTCAAACTTAAACGATTTTTTCAACGATTTGGACCAAAAAATTGTTATTTTCGGTATTATCTTTCCGATCCACAGGGATAAATGTGATATTTTAAATTATTTTGTAGATATCGCAATGCCGCATCCGTGGGTGTTGAAAGGATTTTATCTGATATTTAGTTTTTGTGATATTTTAGTTTTAATGATTTTCTCGACGATTGTGAACCAAAAAATTTACATTTTTGCTAATATCGTCCTTATCCACAGGGATAATAGTGATCTTTAAAAAATTTGGTAGATATCGAAATGGCACATCCGTGCGTTTATAAAAGTATTCTTACTGTTACTAAAGGAAACTTAAGCGATTTTTTTCGACGATTTTGGACCAAAAAATTTACATCTTCGCTAATATCTTCCCGATCCACAGGGATAATTGTGATATTAAAAAAAAATATTTGATAGATTTTGAAATGGCGCATCCGTGCGTGTTTGAAAGGATTTTATCTGATTTTTAGTTTTTGAAATATTTAAGTTTTAATGATTTTTTCGAATATTTTGCTACAAAAATTTACAATTTCGCGATTTCTACTCAAATGGCTTAGTTAACATTCCAGACTAAAGTTTTCAGCTTACGCAGTTTTGTAAGTTTACTACATATTATCTCAGAAATGGTCTATTTCATTATTAACGCCGTAATTCCAGTCATCGGTCAAGTTACTGCTAATGTGGCTAATTTGTATTTTTCACTCCAAATTTCCCCTTTACATGCTAAACTTTAGATAACTGGAATTAGATAATAAGTCTCGGAAAAGGAAATGATAATTCACAGTATTAAGTCAGTTACGGTTCTAGCTAAAAATTTAAATGTTCAATCCCGAGATATAATCATTTTATGATGTCATTATAAATAATGGCAACAATAATGTTGTGTTTAATTTACAAATTGAATTCAGTTGAAAATGGACCAAATGGACCGACCAACAGTACTTTCACTCGCACTTGTAAACACACAGGTCGAACGTTCTCTTCCTCTGAACGATCCCTTCATCTTAAATGAGACACAAACTTTGAAATTCCACATAAAATAAAGTTCACACAAACATTCCACATTCAAAGTTTGTGTCTCATTTAATCATGAAGCAGTTCCACGAAGTCACGCCGGAAACTATTTCCTATTCCTTCATCTCCTTCTCTTCACCTCAAACGTTCACTGGAGCCACCCTTTTTGGCCCGCTTCGAATATTTTTCGACAACATAATTCACGCACCAAGGCATTCTCCTTCTTAGATGAATGTCTGATAAAATTCCTAGCTCTGACCTCTCGAAAAATGACTTCCCTCTGGAGGCTCACTTCCGAGATTTTCGAAGGAAGCGAGAGGAGGCTAAAGCAGTCAGCGAATACTTTATAGACTTCTTTGGTGCACGAATTATAAAAAAATGGAGACGTACTATATGATGAGGATATATTTGACGAACACAAACAAACGCTGTGAATTTACAGGGAGCATATTATTCACTTCGTAGCGTATAGAGGGATTATCTCCTACCCCTTCTTTGCCGTCTCTGAAAGGTTTTGAATTGTACTGCTCCCTCCCTGTTCTCTGGTCCTTCTCTGCCCCCCCCCCCTTACATGTCCACGTGTCTTATAGCCTTTACAGTCTTTTACGTCCGTCATAAAATTGTATCTTATACTTCGTCTCCCAATCTTTAATTCATTCAACCCTCTATTAATATTTTTCATCAAACAGTCGTTCTTTAGAATGTGTCCCAAAGGGTTTCATTCCCTCTTCTTTATAATAGCTCCAATAATGCTTCGTCTTTCATTTATCCCCTCCATCACTTTTCATTTTTCATTTATTCAGTCAACATAATCCTTTACATTATTCTCCATAGCCACATACAATACAGTTCCACGTATTTCTCCCCTCTTCTCCTGAGCGTCCATGTTTCTGCTAGCGGATGTGACTTGATCTAATTTTTCTCCGTCTATGGCAATCTTTACTGTCCCTTTCTCTTTCTCCATCGTCATTACTTAGGTCTTCACTCTACTGATTTTCATTTCTAGACTTTTTTTGCTTCATCAATTCTACTCATCATTTCCTGTAAATGCTCCTCACTCTCTGCTATGAATGCCTGGTCGTCTGGATACTTAATGATTTTTACTTTTTTCTCTCATACTACAATTCTACCTACTTCTTCTATGCGCCGTTCAACTGATTCTTCATCATAGACGTGGAAAAGTGATGAAGACTTCCGAACCCACACACACATGCATAAATGATTAGCAATAGACCAACGACGTTCGTGCGAACCGTTCAAAAGCTAGTTCAGGCAGGATAAAGGTTAGCAATTATTGTAAGGTATAAAATGCACGCAAGTGTACGTCGGCGAATAAGAACTATGCCATCTGTCCTCCTTACTCATTACACTGCACGACTGCGAACGACTATATTTTGTTCACTGATAGTGTGAGGAAAAAATGAAATTTTACAGCTGTTCGTTCTAGAGTATGCCTCTCTGATTTAATGCCCGAGGTCTGATCTACCGTACAAGGACTGGGACTGCAACAGGTATATAACCTCTTCGCTAAAGTGATCTGCCTCAAATTTTCACGGTAAATTTAACGTACTTATATCTCAATGTACGATCAACGAGTGGTTCCCAGGATAATTCCTCCATTAGCATCGCTACATCACTAAGTTGATTATAACAACCCTTCACAAATCTAGCAGCCCTGCGTTGCACTCGTCGAATAATTTTGCGAGACATGCAGCAGCCTTGTCTTACCTCATTCCTTCCATATTCTGATTTCCTTTGTTTATTCTTCTTCTAATCTCACCGCTACACTTTGTCCTTCCTACAGTCCCTAAATGAATCTTCTCTCTCTCTCTCTCGAATCTATTCCCACGCTTTTCATTATCTTCACGAGCACATTCCAATTCACCACGTTAAAGTCATTTTCTTAGTCTATTAAAAATATTTTGGAACCGATTTTCCCCTTTTCTTAACTTCAAAGATTAAAAAAAAATAGAAATATATAAGACAACCGGTGGAGACTTCTCACACGTGATTGAAACTCGCGAGTTCTTTCACCTCGACGCGACGTCACGAAAATTAATTTTTTTTTTCAATATCTTTTAAATGCATTGCTTTTGGATAAAAACTGCCTTAATAATTATCTCAACGTACCGAAATACCTTTTACGTAACAGTTTCGTTAGAGTGGGACACAAATTCGACTTTTGTCTGTTTTTCGGGATCCGGACCACCTTGCGTCAGTTGTGTCGCCCAGGAGAGAGAGAGAGAGAGATAAGTAATTAATAAATGAATGTTACACAGGGCATCCACTTGGAGTTAGACCAATGGCGCCAGAAGTGATCCAAAAATATTCTTTCCGAGAGGGTCAACCTGTGAATGATATGCACTACCAGAATGTGAGGATAATAAAAATAATTCAATATTTTACGAGAATGTTATGAATCTGGAGATTAATTCCTTTTGTACGACCCATCCGTCCCACAATGCGACATTAATTTACGATGTTTTGCCCAAACAATGTGTGACCATGCCGTATAAGAACAGCATTCGCATCTGCTGGTGAGCACCTTTTGTTCACGAAAGGGAATACCACAAAGGAAGGGGCGACTCGATTTCGGAAACCCAGAAGGTCGTGGCGGGTGAAGAAAAAACAAAATTGAAAAAAAAACGACTTTTGCGGAGGTAGTCAGATAATTCCTGCCTATGCTGGTTGGACTTTAGCAGCAGTCAGGAAAGATTTAAGCCGAATTCTAAACAATTAAAGTGTAATATTATCCTCGCATATTCTTTTTACGATACCAGTGTCAGAATTTTGCCAGCGCGCAGTGTTCATAAGAAATATGGCTTGGGGCGGTGGCGCAATTACTTCCCAAACTACTACCTAGATCGATTACCGTAGACTAAAATTTTTTCTGTGTCACCCCGGTTCCGTTTTAGGTGGCTTATCGAGTGGACGTTCGCGCTCAATCAGTAAGTTCAACCGAAGCTCAATCAATCAGTAAATCAACCGAAGCCCCCCCTCCATCCTTTCCTTATCTCTCATGCCGGCTCTCTCTTACACCCTTTCTTCGGCAGTTCTTCTTTCTCGCATCCCTTCTGTAAATAGCCCCATCCGTACATTCGTCCCTCTTGTCTTCCCCCGCTGGGCCTTTCTTCGATTCTTCCTTCCAATTATATTCTTCACGAAACTTATATCCTTAAGCCTCCTGGGGTGTTCTATTCAACTTATTCTTTTCTTCCTCATCGCACTCCGCAATGACTTATCTTATTCCGCTATTCTGTCTACACTTCCTCGTTCGTAACTCAGTGCGTCCACTTGATATCGTATCAAGGATTGTTGTCCAGCGCCTTGCTTCGAAGTTGCCAAATTAGGAAACTTTGAAAAGCACGTGGAAGCAACTTTACGTTTGGATTTTTAAATGCTTTTTCAGTTTAATGTCAAAAGTCCGCATGTACATTCATTTTGGGGTCTCTCCCCGTGGTCAGTCATTGTGCTCATGCCCGCTCGGCGCTTCGTCCTTCAGAGCGAGAAATGGGTGACCCCGCTCGGCTCCCTCTCTTCTCCGCCTAAGAGGATGTCCATCGTAATTTCCTCGGAAGCCCACCCCTCAAGAGGGGTAGACGGGGGGATGGGAGGGCGTTGGAAAGTTAAGAAAGCATTGGGCATTGGAGGGGGGCGGGTGTGGACGGCAAATGTTTTCGTAAAGTACCAGCGACCTGTTTCTCTCTCTCTCTCTCTTAAAGACTAAAGTCCTCCGGGAACACAAAGTAAATGCTTTAGGGGGGAGGGAAGAGAAAGAAGAAAGGAGGGAAGGGGGGATGTCGATCCAACAATCAGGCTCGGGTTAAGGAGGGTCACCATGCCACTGGGTACGCAACCGAAGCGCGAAGGGCGAAATGGGAAGAATCGAATGGGGCTGGTGTGGTCACTGAGTGTTTCTGCGTGTGTTTGTGTGCGTGGGGTGGGGGTCGTAGGGATGATTATCCCACACCCTTGTGTCTCTGCAGGTTGAGCATAGCAGCGATCCAACGCCACATCCCTCCACGTCTCGACCCTCTGCTTGGTGTTGTACTATGGGGTTGTGGGGATGGTTGCGGAAGGGAGGGAGGGGGGGGGGGGGGGAGAGGGGTTATTCACGTGTTCGTATCTGATCACACTTTTTCCTGGAAGTTCGGAGTGAAGCGATCGGACCCGAGTGATCGGAAGCGCCGCACGAAGCAACGCGGTATCTTTCATCTGACCATGAGGGGAACCCGGATGGCGATTAGTATTTTCCGATCCTTGGAGATCTAATTGAGGCACCGCCGTGCATGCACTCCCACCTTCCCCCGTGCAATTGTTATAAAGCATCCACGCGGAGGGGAACTACTTTTATGCAAGAAATTCGAAGGGTCCATGGCGAAATCGTGGGATTCCGGATAGGAATTTCCGAGTGCAGATAATGGAAATTATTTTCGTGGAAAGAAACTACCATTCCATTCAAAAGATTCATTGACAAAATATCATTCGTGCCAAGCAGGAACAATGTCAAATTACATAAAATAACTTGAATGCAGGTGACCACGAAAAAATATGAAGTAAATAAACAAAGTTCACTGTGGAGGCCGTCACCTTGTGGACATCCATGATAGATTGATGGTTTTTAAAAAATAACTTTTATAATTCCACAAATAAAAAAATTACAATTAGAGACCAGATGATGGCGATCATCGCCGAAACCGGTCGTGAATTGTAATTTTTTATTTGTGGAATTATAAAAGTTATTT
>WURS02037662.1:0-11368 GCA_011762765.2 Rhinocypha anisoptera
GATCCTTTGGAGCCAGTACCAGGTTGTAGTCATGAAATACACAGTGACAATGAAGAAGTTGAAAGTGATGTGGTTATTCCTAACTCAGAAAGAAAAGAAGATCTCCTCCAAGCCTTAAATACTTTGCATCATTTCAATTTATTTTATGAAGTTGGTGACAATTTTCAAAAGAAATTGAATAAACTATTCATTGGAAACTGTAGCATTTAAAAGTGCAGACAAATATCACTGATATTTTAAGATAACATAATTGTTCAAAATAATGTTTGCAGATGAATTTGTTATTTTTTCATTTGAATCCGCTTGTCTGATATGTCAATGTATTTTAACATGCTAAACTTTCCTTTAGTGATGCCCAAAAGTACTCTAATCTTGGTTAATGTTTTATTTCTATCCTATATTCAAATTTTGTTTCTGAATAAAATGTATACTTTCCCTTCAGATACGCATGATTTCTAACTATATACTTGATAAAGATAATTTGAAATTCTCCTCTTATACTGTTCTCTGAGAAGTAATTAACTTATTGTTTTTCAAAAATTTTGTTCTCTGAATTATATTGAAGCTAGTTTTATTTGCTATTACTGAATACTATGTGCATATGATCTCTTTGCAGTGAACATAGTTATAAATTTCCAAGCATATAGCATTGTATTATGATGCATTACAAAATCTTACCACATTTATCGAAATCATCCATTATCTTGATTTTAAATAATTTGATTTTACAAAACACCGAAAATTTGGGTCCCTAGGTGTTATGTAAAATCAAGATTCTACTGTATTTATGTTCATAGGGTGCGTCAATGGCTACGGTCATTTTACACCTCTTTGGTTCAAAGATAAAAACCCATTTGGACAACAAGATGCCCTGGGTGGGACTCGAACCTGCGACCTTTGGGTTAGCCAGCGAGAGCACCACCCACCAGGCTAACCTGGTCACCAGAGTTTCTTGGAATAAGCTCTTACTGCACTTAACCCTTTGAGTGCCATGTAATGACACATGTGATTTGCAGTATGTGCTTGAAGTGATGCATCATGTGAAGACTGCATGCTGCTTTAGCAGAAGAAGAAATGGTCAGAGCAACGTGTGGTGAAACCTGAAATATAAAGCCTTCACAACTTTCACTCCTCAAGAGCCTTCGCACTGGTGATACATTATTGTGCAGCACTCAAAACGCTATCTATAAAAATTGTGTTGGATTAGAAATAATAATGGATTTTTATTTGTGCACATTACAAAACCATTCCAGCAACTCCTCAAATCGTGGACAACCCCAATTGGATGAATGGGACACCCAAAGCCAAAACAGGGCTCATGATCTTTGGGTTATCCAATGGGCAAGCTGCCAAGTGCACTGGCCAGCACCAGTATAACATTACTTGACTGTATGATGTAAACAGTGAGAGAGAAAGAGAAGGGGGGAGGGGCTGTTTAATAATCACCTCGGCTGTGATGAGCCATGGCAACTTGGGGAGATCAGCAAGAACTGCCTCAGAGAAGGCACTGTGAGGCACATCGTGTTCCAGGAGCAGGACTTCATTTTCAGTTTCACGATCTCCAATAGGTCCAAGAGCTCTAACAAAGTGACCCTGGAAGTGTAAATAGTCCCATCTGAATTACCCAGAAAGCCCAGTGCACATTTGTGCAACCAATATAATTCCTCTCACATATAATTAAATGGGTGTAAATGAATTGCCCTCGGTAGGGTAATTTCATTAAAATGTTTTATAAAATGCATAAATAACATCATGATTTTCTGCTTAGGCAAGATTTCCCAGCTTATACAAACAAAATAATATATAAAAATATGAATTATAATTCCCATAATGAAATGACCAATTGAATACATTTAGAAGTGAACACAATCACTAGTGGTTTAGTCCATCCAGAAATTTTAAACTGGAAAGATATAATGATGAATTTCTGCAACGTGTATGAGACATACCAATGGGTAACGTGAGTGACGAGGCCAAGAGTCAATGGCCACAATGATTCGCTGTGAAGCAAGCACATCTGCTTGTCGAGTCTCTATCCGAACTTTGGGAATTTTCCGTTCAGCTGGTACAAAAAGATGCCTGGTCGACTGCAAACAGAAAGTAATATTAACATTTCACAAACAAAGTTAAATGTGAGAAAGTGGATTGCACAAGAAAAATCAATGTTTAATAAATTCCATGGCTTTAAAATTGGAGAGTTGCAGAAAGTGCTGTGTAGAATAAATCTTACTTTTACTCCATACGAAAGTGTTCATATGTAATTTGAAAAGTTATTTCTCACCTCAAATTTAGGTTAACAAAATTAACAAGGTTTATTATAAAGGTTTTTGCAAGTACATCTTCAGGAATTCATAAAAGGTTAATTTTAAAAGTCTATTCTTGAAGGTAACCATAAATGATTATATACTTAATAAAATGTCAGTGCCAGAACTATGCATATAACTGATTTGATTCAAAGATGTTTTAAAAAGTTTGCATAGCAATAACATTCTTTACTACTGTGCAGTGCAAAATATACTATGAGACGATTTCCCAAAGTTGCTGATCAATTTTTTTATTGTTTTTATTTATATTTAATTATTTTACAATAGTTTGACTATAAGAGCCCCTTAATAAAAATTGTTTCTAATACCTTACCTCACTTTTACAGGATGTGTGATTTAGGAGTAATACAATTTTTTTGTCTTTACAGAACAGAAATTCCTTTTGACAAAAGAGATGTACATGTATTTTTAAGTTCTAAGAGACGGGGAAAAAGAGACATTGAATGGTTGAATTGAAAGGGTCTTTATAAAGAAAAATTATCTGACTTTATATGTCATAATGCCATACCAGTAAATGCCGTTGATTTATTGATTCCCTTTATTTCATGAAGTAATCATTTCTTCTAGGTAATGCTGACTAGATAAGAGCCATTGACAAGACCGCTTTGTCACCCCATTATATGGAGGACAGGATAAAAAAAAACCACAGTGATCAACCCGAAGGTTGGTATGTTAAGTGAGGGTAGAGCTCACCTAGTAAGCCCAGGACACGTGTGGAAATTCACACATCAGGGTAGAGGGGCCAGTTCATTTCCCTGTGCCATCTGTGGTTTACCACAAAGATGTGGTAAGGATATCTAACCTTAAATTGATATTGATTGAAAGTAAACTCTTTTAACCCTTCAAGCCCAGAGGACATTTAAATGGAATTTAACCCAGTTGCCGGAGGAAATTTAAATCTTTTTTACAATTTTTGTTGAAATGTAATTAGCGAGGCTAAATGAAAGGGAAGTGAACACATCATAATTCTCACAGCCCCACATCTATATATCTCTTGTTTATTTTCCAAGATATGAATGAACGTCAAATGCTTAATACCATCCTGAATGTCCCAAGCATGATGCGATATCTTTTAAGATAAATAACTAATTGATAAATAATTTATCAGAAAATAAATTAAGCTTATTTTATTTGCTTGATAAAAATGATGTTGTTAATTTAATATTTAATTACTCAAAAAGTGAAATAAAATATAGCATGAAAGGTCCATGCAGTGAATATAGGATGGCGTTGAGGGGTCAATACAATAATACTTCATTGAGGTTCATAGTTCAGTAAAAATGGTGGATTCATGATATCTGAAGTAAAACCAAGCCAATATTTTTGTTGGTAGTATGAATCTCAGATATGCAAATTTTGAAGCATAAAGTATTTTAGTGATGCAATTCACTCCATAGCAAATTATCAAACCCTCCACAATACATATCCACAATTCTCAAGTCTGAGTGACTAATGCAGATGAAGAACTTACAGATCTTCCAGGGGTAACCTGGAGAATTCCGCAATATTGACGCCACTTCCGTCGTATGATTGCCACTACTTTTCCAGTTGGTATACGTTCCTTTGCCTTCCCTTTGCCCTTTTTGGAGGCACCAGCAGATACTACATTAATTTCCTTCTCTTCTTCCACCATATCACCTGAGGATATTAGAGAAAGTTTTTGAAGATTAAATATCTCATAACTAAGTTTACAAAACTATTTATTTTGAAAATAGAGATCTAGTAGTAGAATTTAAACAATTCAAATCAATTTTTATGCAAAAGATTACGAAATAAAATTAATAGATTCATTTAATTACTTCTAAATACATTCACAGTAAATATTTTTTCCTCCATGTGCCAATGATGGAGAGTTAAATATGGTAATTTTTCAAGTTAAAAATTTCATTCTTACGCATTTTATTGAATTTCTACACATTTTATCTTGTTTCTTTTAATTATGTGGGACTGTATTTCATTTTCAAGGTTTGACAAAGATCCCATATAAATGATTTTTTTACCTCTAATTTATTCATCTGAATGTTTATATATTGAATTTCAGCATGAAAAACTGCATTAAAATCTAATAATCTATTTTTCATATGCATGCAATAAAAACTTAATAAATATTAAATTATTTTGTCATTTCAAATAATTCAGTATTCTTTCAACACTGACCAACAATTCCATGTCCTAGCTATTCAAAGCTGCTGTCCCAGCTGTTCACTGGAAACAGCTGATGGGGTTTCTATCATCAATGCTGTCATATCTATGCTTCCTATTTCAAGATCAATACCTTTTTTGTCAGCATTGTGGTGTGTTGTGGTGTAGTAATTTGAGTCATAAAAAAGTAAATGCCTGGAACCCATGATTGACTAATGTGATGAAATACATGAGAGTAAAATAAAATTGTAAACTATTAAGATGCAGGGCAGTAATTTGTTAATGTTAAATTACACTATGAAATTTAATGAAATACAAATTAAAAAGTAACAATTCTCATATTTCCTCTTGGTATTAAACAGGATCAAACACCAAGGGATTTTCTAACTCAGATTCAGACATTTTCCAAATGTGCCAACTATCATAGGACAATACTTTTCTAAACAGTCATCAGGTGAAAGGAGTATCTGTAAGATGTAACTTGCTAATTAGTACACCAAAATCAAAGAGATTGCAATTGGAGAAATCAGTAAAAGATAACTTGCATGCTGCATTCCATTACACTTATGGAGTTTGTGACAGGTGTAAGCTACTATTACATACTATGTAGTATGCTACTGATATGACTGGATGATAGGGATTTAAAGAAAGGTATATCTGGTAAACATGGTTAGAATTCTAAGGTAGGGTAAAAGATTCTACTCCTTGTGCAGAAGATATTTTAGGAGGTTCTTTTGAGTTTCATCTCCTCTTTACTCTTTTCATTACCATCCCTGATTGCCTTTCTCCTGGTCCGAAGAGACTGATATTAGTGCTGAACAGACTTGAAATAACATCATAAAAAATTAAGAAGAAAGCCCTTAAAGTATGAATGTTGCAGTATCAATTATAGAAATGGTAAATACGAAAATAAAAAAGAGAGGCAAATAAAAATATTTTTCATTGGAAAAAATTATTGCAGTGTGTCCGAATTAATCAATGACAAAATATGACCTAATGTGTATATAATCAGCATTCTGAACCTGAGTTATGTTATGTGTGTGAATCTATGCTAATTCCTTTCCATATGTGTTTTTTTACTCTTTGTACGATACACACATATATATCTTCCTATTGTATGTCCTATATTGTTGTAAAACACCAAATCTTTGACAAATAAATATAAATAAATTTCATGAAAATTGTCTTAAATGGGTGTTAGTGGGAATATATTCAAATGGGGATGCTAGGGTCGGTCTATTATGATATTCAAGCAGAATTGGCATACTTCACCTTCATCACCAGCTTCATCCTGCAAGACAACCTCACATGGTGCAGACCACTCTTCCTCAGGAAGTAATTCTACAGCTACTGTGTCACCATCAACTGCTCTATTGAGCCCAGACCTCCCTTGAACCAGAACCTACAAAATACATATGTACATTTTATTTTTAGTTAATCATTTTCTTGCCAAAAAAACTTTTCCTAACTTGTTTGAAAAGCCAATGATTAGCTTAAAAAGGAGTGGTTTAGGTCATTTTCAAGACAAAGAGATTGAAACCAATTGTGGATATATTTAATGGCTGTGTGATCTGTATTTTTATATGCAGGAAACATTTGTGCCTACATATTTAAATAACTACATGCTATTTGTTGATTTCCTCATAGAGAAAAAGAGATTAAAAAGCAGAAAGTGGTTTGAACTGGTCCTTCATAGAGCACTAGATAATATGCCAGGGCTTATGGGTAGACCATGAGTTTAAATGTCATTGATGTTTTAAATGTGGTGAAAATTTACTTAACTGCTCATTGGGAAGCCTAATTACTAGCCTGAATTGACTTCAAGGAATTACAAAAGAGACATGGACATTATCATTGTATACAAAGGAAAAAATAAATTGGGTGATACAGTAAATAAAGAGATCAAAGACTCATCTTTGGATAAATGTACATCAACAATGATTTACCAGACTAAAACCTTACCATGTAATCTTTTCCTTCCACATTAACATTGCCCTCCAAGAAATTTTCTCGAGAAGCTAAGAATGTCCCTTGAAGCAGACGCCCACTTTTGACTGCCTCTCTAACCTAGAAGATAAAAAAAGTTTTATTTTGTACATTATCAGAATTGATATTTATCAGTAAAAAGCAAAATTTCATGCAAATACACAATATTCATTGAATTAAAATTCCAGATCCAGAATACTAATACTTAATAGGAGTGTCGAAATTTCATTGGATGGATAGCAAAGGCTCGATTCACAAATGATTATTGGACAATTAATTCATTAGATAATTACGACAGCACATAATGTTATTTAAAAAGGGGAAATACACTCCCAAATTGTTTAAGATCTTTAGATGAAATATTAGTTTTCATATAATAGCAACTCTTTTAGGTCCTAGAAGTTAATTTAACAAAGCTACACATAACTAAGGAAAAAGAAAGTATGAAATGAATAAAAATTTATAATTTTATACTAAACTAAATTACTTTTAATAAGCTGAGTTGTGATATAGCAGATCATGAGGGTTCACGTAATATGATAGCTTCATTACAAGAATTAGGGTGGCCTAATTATGGCAGCAAGCAATACTGCAGGACTAGTAACGTTAAGCTGATAATGAATAATCTTCTCCTTTTCACCCAATGGTGTGTGAAAATTCAAGCATCAGGGTAGAGGGGCTGATTCCTTTCCCTATCCCACCTGAAATTTCCCAGGAAAATGTGGTAATTGGAAAATCACTCGGATTGGGTTCTAGCTAGAGGTACCCAGAGATCTCACGGGGTCTTGACCCCCATTTTGTAGCCAAGTACTCTACCCAATAGGCTATGATAACTTTTTTTTTCCTTTTGTCCTTGAAAGGTTTCATTTCACTAATTATCTTTTATTTCGTATACCACCTGGCATCTAGAGGGCTTAAACCACTTAAAATTTTAAATAAACTCATGAAAATTGATTGATATATTTAAAGAAAGTGGTTTACTTCAATACTCTAGCCTAGTTTAAGCAATAACTTTCAGTGTCCCTGTATCAGGACAAATGAAATTCCTCAGCTCATGGTGAAGCTAGTGTCAGAGTCAAACTAAAACATGTCAAAAACATGCCAACATATAACAAAACTGCAGTGGGAATGAGATGACTGGAAATCAGAATAAGAAAGTTTTACAACCTGTGCTGGAGTGAGATGGAGTGGGTAGAGGGCAGATGACTGTTCTTTATCCTTTGGATCTTTCCTCTTATTATCTTCCCACTCATCAGACACCTTCAAGGTAAGCCTGTCTTCCAGTCCAGGAAATCCTGTCAAGCTTCGAATGTAGGCAGCCACTGGTAAAATGAAAAAAGTTCTCTTGGTTCTTTGATACACTTAATAATATTGATAAAAAGTAAGGGACATCAAAAAAGAACAAAACATAACAGAAAACTCAATAAGATGATCACAAATCTATGGCTAAAAACTTGAATTGCAGGGAAATATAACAAAAACTATTTTCAACTAAATTGCATAGATATCATACACTTATTCTTATATTCCTCCCACGAGTCCCCCTCTAAGATGCTCACAGCATTTGTTTACTTTGGATTATATAGCTCACACAATTTGTTGTCAATAATTAGTATGTTATGACTCACTTGTGGAGACTAAGATTCCTTCTTCTTTGGCCTTTTCCAAACTACCAATGTCATCAGTAATTAGTACCATTTTAACTTCATCTTTTTCTTCTCTACCCTCTTGGCTTCTTTTCAGGTGTCCCTCATACCAGGAAACTACCTTTCTAATAGCGCGGTCATTTCTGTCATTGGCGGACTCCCCTCTTTTTCGCTCACCAACGTATGTTTGCCTATTAAGGTAAAAATGAAGGCATTAAATGAGTCTGATGGTAAAGAAATTATTTACAGGTGGTAAGGAAGTACAGAGAACTTACTGATGGTGCTCATTAACAAAGGTATAAAAATTTCTGTCTCTATTCGACATGAGATTTCGTAAACGAGCGTGAAGGGTACAACTTCTATGACGAACTTCTTCCAACACTGTCTGAACTATAATGATATTGTACAGAGCGTCAGCCTCGAGAACGTCCATCTGTAATTGAATAATACATTTTAGAGATACGATAGACGAGAGAGTCATAAAAAAACTAAAACTAGTTATTAGTCACACCTGATGGAGAACAACATTTGTATCCAAAACTAGGTAATGTGGAAAAGGAAAGAGGCTACTTTTAGACTCTGGCATTTCCTCCAATACAAGATCCCTTGTTTTGTGAGGGCAAATGATGCATAGTTGAGACCCACACCATATATCATCTCTGAGGTAATGTTCCCTTACAACCTACAATGAGAATTAGACACTGCTATTAAATCACTAACATTATATACGCAAATTCTCACATTATGATTAAAAATATTTCACAAAGATAAGATCTACGAAATTGGAATAAGCGATGAATTAATTATATAAGGATTTACCTTAAGGATATTTCCTTTCTTTGTCTTCGTGAGGAAAGTTTTAGTCATCAACATTTTCACTTCTCTGTTAAAAAAAATCACAACTGGATAAAAAATATTTTCTACAAGATAACTGATACTCTACGTAATGCCGTACGCCACTCTACATGGCTCTATATTCAGATTGATTCAGATGCCCACATGCCAACTGCGATGTTTGTTGTTGAAAACTTCGGCGGCATTTATTCATTTGTTTATAACAAACACGAATCATAGTGAAAGCGGTACAGTCACGTGGCATTGGTGCTTTTCGCGCGGGAGTTCAAAAATTTGATCAATATTGTCTATTTTACGCCCCCCAACCAACCAGTCTGTATTCTTCCCCACAAATTATTATATAGTTACTTACGATATTAATGAAGTCCCAATGCTGTAACCAGTATAGTATCGTAAGAATACTGTTGTACTTAGAGGGGTAAATAAACGAATACTATCATCCTTCATCTTGATATCACCAGTGTGACACTTGTGGGTAGGTTGACGGACAATTGTCATATTAGTACCATCAAATAGAGAAGATTAGAAAAATATAATTAATAAATCCAAACACATTCAAATTAATATTCACTGAAATCATCACTATATTTGTTGACATGTCTGACATTTGCTGTCAAGATTTGGTGATACGTTTTGCAACATGGTAAAATCTAATATTTAAGTAATCCAAAAGCACACTTTTTATTAATAAAATTTAATGATTGTCAATAGGATTTTGGTTCAGTATATGATCCTCGAGGTTGTGGTAACAGTGCTTGGCTACTGACTGGGGAATCCGGGTTCGAGTCCTGGTGATGACTCCAGACATCACCTGCTAAACCCAAGCTGAGTGATTTTTCAGGTACCACATCTTTCGGAAACCACTAGCAGCATCGGGAAAGGAACTGGTCCCTATACCCTGATGTGTGGATTTCCACATGCTGTGAGCTTAGTACTAGGTGAGCTCTACCCTCACTTAACGTACCAACCTTCGGGTTGCATACTGTTTTTTTAATTAAGAGATACCTACACAATAAAACACAAAAATATTACATTATATTACACAATTGATAGGAGAAACTAAGAGTTGATACAAACTTCTATGGTGATACATCTGTAGTCATTGCACAAAATTAATTAATTTAGGCTGTAAGCATGATTTGGTGTTTTCCCTGGTTCCTCCAGGTCAGGTTTTCAGATGACATCAAAACAGCGGCAGCTTAAACCCTGACCCAGTGAAAAACCTGCAAAACTAATTTTGGATAGTTAGTTTTTATCAATTTTTCTATTAATCTCTTCTTCAAGTTAGGTAAATCAACATTTGAAATGAGAAAATTATATAATGAAAAATTAATCCAAGATTTTCAGAATACTTATAAAAACTATGACACCAGAAAAAGTAAAAGGCACAAGTCATTATTTACAAAACAATTTCCCCATTCATAAAGTGGTTTCACCAAGTTGTACTAAAGTCTATTGAAGTAATAAATACAAACTGGCACCTCACAAATATGACACTTTTGAGAAGTCAGTCCTATACTCTGGCCTGAAATTTTATAATATACTTCCAGATGATATCTCTAACATGTAGAGGTAATATCTCAAAGCTTTGTCCAGAAATTAAAGATTAGTAAATAAGCATCTTATTTGAATATTATAATTAATGAATTTTTAATGGATGAAGAATGCTTTAAATTATGTTTCTCTATTGCATATTCCAAACATCACTTATTATGTATGATTTCATTTAAGATTATCTGTTTTTTAAAAATATTTTTGGCTTCACCCATTGTATTACTCATTTTGTAACATTAAAATCAATAAATTCTGATTTTGATGGAAGGCTTGGATGGAGTGAAAAATTTTCATGGTACATTTAATGTGGAAATTTAATAATGCTTAAATGTCAGAGCATAAATTCAAGTAAGGGAGAGTTAATGTATAAATTGAGTAATAAACTTGCTGGCATCAGTGGCAGTGGGGTAACATCCCCGTCTGCCAACCTGGAGGTCGAAGGTTTGAATCGCACTAGGGGGATTTTTCTATCTCCACCTAGGGCATGGATGTGTGTTTCATCATTGTTAATAAAAATGCTGTGTCTACTGCAATTGGCCTCATAGTGCTGTTTGTGGCCAATTGTAAAATAAATAAATAAAACAATAATGCAGCTATCTGCGAACAGAGTGGATGTATTTTATTTAATCATTGTGTTATCATGTGGTAAGCCATTTGTTTGGCAGTCTTTCATTGCCATTCTACACTTTACATATGCATAAATTGGAGTGAAAATGAACGAAATATACTCTTAAATGGGATGAACTAATGATGTATAAACTTTTAAACATGCATATATATATATATTCTCTCCTGAACGGACGAAGGTGGTGGTTCCACCGAAAATTCTTCACCACTGTGAGTTTTTTTCTTTTTGTGTCC
>WURS02037703.1:0-11368 GCA_011762765.2 Rhinocypha anisoptera
AATTCCACTCCCTTGATACTTCCGACACAGTAGTGGAAACAAGTTGATGATAATGCGAGAATTAAAGTAATCATTTCGAAAAGGCCATTTCGAAAACAGCAGAGCAACGAGAGGTTACACAATTTCTGAAATTCGATCGTGTAATCCGTGAGCGAATCCCAATTTATCACAGGTGTATATTCGGAAAAATTTAAAGGTGACACCACACACATATCGCCTTGTTTGCCATGGCGAAATTAATTCGAAAAAAAGTTCAAGGGGATGATGAGGGAATACTGATTTGGAGTGAAAGTGCGTACGCGAGAAGACTGGAGCGAGAGGATTTTTAAAAAAAATCTTTTTCCTTTCTGTCTGCGACAGCGAACAAAGAGGAAAGGCCGCGGGTGAACACATGGGCATCGGGTGGGAATTAAGGAAGAGAGCAGGTGGAAAGAAGAGATGGAGAGAGAGAAAGTGAAGGGGAGTGTGGCAATAGAGGTAGAATATCAAACGAGATTGTCGCAGCAGCGTGGGATTCACGGGAGGGAGGGATGGGCCCTTAGGAGGACACGCTGTTGTGTGCCGATCGTGGGATGGTTGGATGGGAGGAGGAAGGGGGGGAGAGTCAGGAAGGGCAGACTCGAGAGTTTAGTTTAGCTCTGGAGTCGGAAGAGGACGTCGAGCGGGGGAGGATAGGAGAGGAGGTGGGAGAGAGAGAGATATCCCCAGGGTGTCGAAGCGAGAGAGAGAGAGAGTGGAGGGGACCCTAATGTCAAGGGTTCCACCCGGGACCCTGGGAAAGGAGGACTTATTTTTCACTCTGCGAAACCGGTCCCGTGAAAACTGACCCGATGAAAATTGTTCGTAAATGGTTTAACAGTGTTTTTTTTGCATTTTGCTCTCCACCCCGCTTCTTTTCTTCCGTGCGACGGAGTTTGACAGCAGTTTGACAATTTCATTTGTTGCAAATCTTCACTGCCGGAAAGGGCTATCAATTTGACGTATCCTCCTCCCAACCAATTGGCTTTTGGAATGGATGGACTCAAATAATATAGCATCTAATGCTAGACTATATCTCTTAGAATTTAATTTCTATCGGATTTTGTGCTTTTTGATTCTTAAACCGTCTCCAATCGTTTATTTTTTTGATCGTTAACTAATGAAAGACTTTAATTCAGCCGTGCTATATCAACATAGGGATGAAGAATCCCTTGTTTAAGAACTGTTCTTATGGTCTATGTGTGAACACAAATGAACTACTAAATTTTTGGCATCATTTTTGCAAGACTTAATCCACGAATAATTTGTTCCGATGAATTAACTTTCAGGAAATGAACTACCAATATGTAAGCAAATGTTTCCAAAAAAAATAATAGAATTTTCTAAAATAAACCATGTAAACCTGCATAGTCATTCCTCCAGCACGAAGCAATTGTTCAACATGGAGTCATGAAGTTTATGGGCTTACGTATTTGGAGTTGATTAGCTTCCATATACTCATAACTTAGGACCTGCTGAATACTTTTGTTTCCAAAAGTGAAATGCTACTAGAATGGCCAAATTCTTGACTCTTGCTATAACATTTAGAAAGTCGTGACGAGTACATCAAATCCAATTGCAAAAGGCGACGTCAGAAATATTCAGGTCTGTCACCGTAAAATTTTGTGTGGAAGCAAAAGATGCATTTTGAAGGGTAAACATTATTTTTGTGATTTCTTTTTAAGAAAATACTTTTTATTAGTCTAGTCCTGCCACTTAGCAGAAGTTCCGTGTGCATCTCTCAAAGATCTGCTTATATGCTCGTGGAGTATTGGTAGTATTGTCGAAACTCAAATACAACCGATATCAGAGATACATACATACATACAGAGTCAGGTATGTACGATTGTTAATTTTGATATATATTCTGAGCTAAGTACGATCTTGAAAAAATGATAAATCGATCTTTGGGTCGTGCAATTTATTAAATGATGTTCAATTGAACAAATTCTAAATTTTCCGGCTATATTGTGTGGGATTTGAACATATTTTTTTTCGAAGTAGGGGAAGTAAAAACACTTGCGATTCTACTCGATATTTTATTATAACACGACCCGGGTTTCAATACATAGAGTTCACTGTGGAGGCCGTCACCTTGTGGAAATCCATGATAGATTGATGGTTTTTTAAAAGTTATTTTTTAAAAAACCATCAATCTATTAGATAAGCTCATTGAATTGCTATCTAATTATTAACTACAATTGTAACTATTTTTTCCATTGATGAAACTGAATTATTTATGAACGTAACCGAAATTCAAGCCTTAGTGAAATCCTCATATATTACTCTAATGGATCATTTATCATAACTTAGAACTCCAAAACTGAATTAAGTCAGATGAAAACGATAAAAACTGCATATGTCTGTCCGAGAGTATATTTCTGCGATACAAATAATCCGGTGCTTTTCCATGTGTTAAAATTACTTGTATTTTCAACAAACAATTTTAAAATTCATCACGGTTTCTTCTAAAAACCGTTGAGCAATCACCAACACACAGCAATTATATGTAAAACTCAACACCTGTATATGTATTGTAGATGCATTTGTATTTCCCAGATTTCAAATAACCCGGGTAACGTCAGAAAAAATGATCGAAAAACTGCTTACGAAGGACCATGTAAAGTGGGAGGGAAAGGTAAGCTACGGACGAGTTGAAGACATGACGTATGCAACGCAATTGGTCATATGTGCCATTTAGGCCACTGAAAAGGGGACAAGTGGTGTCATGGCTCTTTCTATTATTTAAGCATGATAATGTGAGGCAAAAATAACAGATTACTAATTATCAGAATTTGCTAGTACTTCTTCTTGTCTAATGAGGTTTGAGTAAATTTCTAAACTATACATTAATGTAACATTTAGAGGCATGTTTTACGTGGATTTGATAAAGAACCACCGTATCGCGGCCTGCGATAGTTCTTTCTTCATCGAGACACATCCGATACTAACATGCATTTAATATTAATGCCCATCTAAAAACCGTGATCATATCTTACCTTTGGCTCTATTGTCCCTTATTAAAGTCTTAAGCAAATAAATACTTCACACTACCTTTAACATTCTTTTCATCTTATTTCTTTGTCATTATTCTAACAAAAGCCTCTCCCCGTAGATGGTTCCTAGAATTTACTAGCTTACTTCTCCCTTCCAAATTTATTTTCTCCAATCTTCGTCACATTCGCATCTCAGAAGCCTATAATCATCACTACTTTCACTTCCTCTGGGACAAAGTTTCGGAGCTGTACACGACAATAACTGTAGGATAGCTTTTATCAAAACTTTTCTTTCCACTTATTCAGCCATGGTTTCCATTTGTCACCAATTTCCAAATTCTCATATATATGTACATTCTTTACCAATTTCCCAGTTCACTTCCATTTCCCAAGATGCGTAAATTTTTTCCAAAAATCTATTCGGTCGATCCTCGTAAACACCAATTAGGTTCCTATTATATTCACATGGTTAAATTGTATAATTAAACCATAGAATACTCACCCGAAAACCACCTTCATTTATTAAAACCAGAATATCATAATCGCCATTTCAGAAAATATCATTCTGGGTGACCAATATATTCCTAATTAGTTGTTAGTTATCGTTACGTTGTCCCAAATTTTCCCACTGATATGAAATATGACAATGAAAAATTTATAAAAAATTGTTCGATTGGGAGGACTTTCAAATTAAAATAGTAGTTTTCGGAAAATATCTATGCGGTGTACTCAAAATATGGATGATTTTATAATAATTAAGTTTCTGTTTGTTTATTTGTACGTTTTTTGTATACTTAAAAATACGATTGAAAAAATTTGCCATGATAAAACATTAATGGAGGCAGAGACGTGAATCAAAACATTTTGATTTATTAAATTACCTTTGGAATGAGGTATTTTTAAAATTAGTAATTACTAATGTCTTCCAGCAAAATTTGCTATTTGTAGACATAGAAAACATTTCATGTGCTAAAAATATAATATATAATTTGAACCTAAAAATTGCATTACCTACATGAAAATATAATATTACTTAATCTTTTGAAGATTGTACCCCCCCTCTCGTTTTACGTGTATGATGACGAAAGAAGGCTATGTGTTCAATATCCACTGCCATCAGCTACTACTATGTATTATGAAAGTTTTTTTGAGTACCAGGAATGTGAAATCGCAGTGAAAGGAACTGATCCTTCTACGCTAAGTTCTAAATACAACGCCGTACCCGTCGGGTCAGCCTGGGGGTAGCGCGCTCGCCAGCTAACCTAAAGGTCGCGGGTTAGAATCTAGATCAGGGCATGGGTGTTTTGTTAGTCCAAATAGGATTTTTCTATGATTTGGGGATATTCGAAATGATCATAGTCGTCGAAGCACCCTCTAAACAAAAATACTACTACTCTAAATTAATCTAGGCAGTTAAAAGTAGCACCTGTCAAAACGATTAGCTCTCACGTCTAGGAACTGTGACTTGCATACATTTTTCCTTATTTTCGATAAAATTTTACAGTATTTGCACCTCGTTGGAATTAAAATTTCACCCTTGCATTTATGAATGACGATGTGAATGACTAAGGAAGATGAAATATCGAAATTCCCTCTTCATTTGTATTTAAAGAAATAAAAGAACCAAACTACTTAATAGGAGAGCATTTACCTATTTCAATGTTATGCATTGCAAGTTCCGAAAGAAACAGAGTGAATATTTAATTACTCAATGATATACCTGATAGTTCTTTTCACCTAGTAAGAATGTTCAGTCGCATTTGTCCAATTAAAAGAGTTTTGGGGTGGTGATATTGATAGTGATCGATGTTACTACGGATGACGTATCTGTCACGCTGAGTTAAGTGGTTGAAAGGATAGAAAAACTTCGGATTCATGCCACTATTTGATTGGATATATGCTGCCGCTTTCCGACGGTAAAAATCCGCGTTTTTCTTTTTCTACTTAAAAGGACCATCCGTTTTTTTACTTTCTTCTTCAGTTGTCATTACTTATAAATGTTTATTATATTTTTATGTGTATTGTTAAAAAATATTGAGGTAATTCTTTCTATCAATATTTATTTATTAATTCTCCAAGGAATCTCAAATAGGCAAAGGCATTAAGTCTGTGACACAGCCATAACTTGAGAGAACCCACATTCAAAACGTTGCTAACGATATGAAATTGGGGAAGATTGACTCATCTTCAGGTTTTTTCGATTTGACGATTAACACTCTGTAAATAATTGACTATCAAATATTTAAAAACCGTAGTTTTTTCTTATTTTAAAAAGGCATACATTATTATTCAAATAAATTAATGAAACGTTCATACTAAAGATTAATCTACTCTTTAAGAATACATTGTAAATAGTAAATAAATAAATCCCATTGGGTATAGCGGTGGGCTACATAAGGAACAGCAGTGCAATTCTTTTCAGGTGGCCTTTCTGGTCACCTGCCCTCTATTACTAAATGATTTTATGACTACAAAATTTGCCTAGGTACCTCGAAATGTTGCAGAATAAGAATCGATCCACATTCTCAGAATCGTGTGTTTTCACGTGGCGTTGGTCTAGTGCTATTCAAACACTGAAAACACTGTCACATCGAATTTCATGCGAGTAACCTTGAATTGTTTGTACGCATTTTATTCTATTCAATTGAGCCCCATTTCTTCGTTTATTGTAACATTCTGTTATTTACTTCTGCGTTTATTATGCGCGAGATTTATCTGACCCATATTATTATTTATTATTTCATGATCGTAAAAACACATTTTGAATGAAAGAAGGAATACATAAAGTTAAAAGCAATTTACTTAACTTTTATAGTAATTGGAAAAAATCGAATTTTTGTTTCAGGATGAATTAGTCAATGAGTTGTTACGATTTGACTAACTTCCTTAGAAATAACCGTTATAAGCGTGACAATAATTCAGATAAGGAACAGAATATCTGTCGGCAAAAAAAATAATCAAATTGCAGGATGTATGAATAATCTTATATGGTACAGCAAATAAACATTCTAAGTAGCAAAACCTATGGTACACAAAAGCGCAACACGACCGGTAATATGTTAGCAACGGAAGACAAGCCAGTCACGACGACACAACACAAGAAAAATGAAAATATAGGCGGTGGAAATGAACGTGTGACGAAGAATGCCAGGAAAAACGAGTCGAGATAGACTACCTTACGCGAGCGTACTAGAGACATGCAACATAACAGACGCGAACGAATGGATCTAGGTTAGAAGACCTCTACGGAATCTGCAAATTAGGAATGAAAATAGCCTACGGAAGCTGTAAAGAGATGATGAACAGAACAGAAAAAGAGGAGTAAGACGAAGGAAGAAAAGATTCCAAGGCTCCTCTTACGTAAAATGAAAAATATCCTAAAGCAAGTTAGAGAAGAAGAATATTTAAATGAAAATAACAGTCTCTAGCGCACGTTCGTAGAAATATTTCATATTCATATAATGTCTAAAATAAATCCTTTGATTTGACACAAAACTTTTATTTCTCACTATGTATCTGATAAAAGCACATAGAAGAAAGTTTTCGGTTCTCACAAAGAGTTTGGTTCTCCATATGACCCAGCGAATATCAAAAAGTTAACTTTGATTTTATTCTGATTAACGCATTGATGTTTCATCAGTAAATTTTCATTTTAGGGTATGAAAGTTTTGTGGGGTTTAAGAAACTTTTGGATCAGGAATAATCTTAATTTTACATAGTTTTTCTCAGATCCAATTTTGATTTCCTGCTGACGTCAAAACACAATGATGACATTCTATCTCATGTATGTTGATAGCGGAAAGTCTTATATCAAAGATTCTCGTTATCGATTTTTAGGGAATCGATATCCGTCTCATTAGCGCTTGCAGTTGTAGGCATTTATCAGTGTGTTGCTTTCTTTGTATTTTTGTTCGACTTCCCTATTATCCCAACTAATGACATGAATAAATACGTGTTCCATGTAAGATTTACAACACAACTGAAAGGTTAAAGCCGATCACAATGAAATTGCTTAAATATAATCGAAATTTAATTAATCATCAAATTAAACAAACTTCACTCTTCGAAGCGGACAACAAATGATATTTTTCAGGAGTGTACATATTTCAACATGTATCCCTGATGAGGAGGGGGGGGGGGGATTTTTGTATCCGATCCGATCGCTGTATGTCACCTTGTTCTTCGACACATTGCAAATGTCCCCAAGTCTGTCCGCTGGACCGAGAGACTCCGTGGCGCTTCGCACGATGTTGAGTGGAAATGCCAACGCCCGGTCCCTCTTGCCCCCACGAAATCCTTCATAAACGGCTCCTAAATTGCCCGCCCACTCCCGCGGGACTCATTTGTGCTGGAGGTGTCCGTCGCCTGTCCAGAGGACTGCTATTATAACCCGTGCTTCTACAACGCTTCGGCTGCCGTAAAAGGGTCGTGTACCACTATGGAGCGACCACCTGAGACCCCCGTGGGTTTGCCCCAACTCGATACTACCCTTCTCCTCTGCTTTAATTTATGCGTGGCATATTTCACCTGTCGAATCAACTCTTCTTCTTTAATGAGTACGCGTAATTTTCTTTAATCTGTAGAATACGTGCGAAAATAACTGTTGAATATGTTTGCATCCATACACAAAAACATATATGTACGCATATGTACATACAGATATAATCTCCAAATGACGAAAAAATATGACAAATGGTAGGAAATGAGAAAAATAATAGGAACGTCAACATACTCGTAAAATGTGCTGATTCCATCGATTATGAAGAGAAAAAAAGTCCTTCAGCCGGGAATGTAACCGCCCACGTTTCGACTGTCGGTCGTCGGTGAAGCACGCCTCAATCGAAAGGTCCGCGGTTCCCTTAGTGTAGGACGCTTAATTATGTATAAATAAAATTTATTGACACCAAATTGTATAACGAAATACAAGTTTCCATTGGATTTAGCCATTTTTGGATTCAAAACGAGATATACATTCCTGATAAAAAATAATTGGTCTGATATAATCCAATCTAAAGTTTTGACCAGGGGACGAAGATAAATTCCTTTTCAAGAAAATATAAACTTATAAATCTGGATACATCGTTATCTCACCTCTAGATTGGCTGTAATATTTTGAGTCGTTTATTTCCGATAAAAATGTCGAATGCAATTTTGGTGTCCTTATACGCATGCTGGAGGGTTTTAACTACTTGGCTTGAATATCCCCTTTTGTACATTGTAGATCGCAGTTTATCTCTATCAACACAATTGAAAGCCTCCTCGTAGTTGATGAATAAAGATAGAATTAAAAGGTTAATACCTACCAAATCATTTGCTGTACCATAAAGCGAACGCTAACAGGGGAAACGTCAACAGAAATGCTTTACATGCAATAATGTAATGGATGTGCCAAATTTATCGTATCGATCTAAATCACGCGTGAAAGAATGTAGGAAAATGAAGACTTCTGAGAAGACGTTCCTTAGATTGGTGAATTGTTGAACAAAATTATAGGGTGTGAGAAATGGCGACATAATACAAGAACTAGACGTACTCCCAAGGAAGGACGTAGCAACGCATTAAAAAGAAAAGTGGAGGAATCATGTAAATCATCTGGATCCAGAGAAAATACTATGGAAGGCAATGCCGTATAAGCCGCTTGGAAGAAGATGTGTAGGACATGTTGCTAAGACTTTAACAGGTAGAAGTGCATAATCCCGTAAATACAGAATAAGAAGATAAATCTCGAAGAATAGGAAAACACATGAAGAATCGTACTTTCCAGAACTATTTTTTCACTCACTTACATCGGATCATCTCTCTCATTTTATTCCCCTCTATAAAACCTTTTCCAAATTAAAATGAAATGATAGCATACAGTTTTAAAAATACAAAATTTAGAATGGCTAGTCATACTTGAATACATGCATGCCTAGATACTTGTGCACGTGTATTCCTTAGTCTGAGATGTGATTCCTTCCCTTTTACGTCACAAATCTGTCGTCGCTAGGACTGACGAGGACATCACTCTGGGGGGATCCGCTTTAAGGTCCGCCCCTCGTCTTTTGACGCAGCTTATCGGAGGCAATCGAAGTCCCACGGTGTTCGCTTATTGGAAATATCGGCACCCGTGCATCCGGGGTTCCGAATCTCATCAAAACTACGGCCTCGACTGATAAAACAGGGAACGCGCTTTTGTAGCTCCAATTCTTTTTTTATTCGTAATTTCGTTTTCTTTTCAATTTATTCTCTCCCCACCCCCTCTCTCTCACTCGCTCACTGTTTTGCCACGATCCCTGGCGTTTTTGATTGACCGTTCCAAATTCAATGTTTCCAAAATTTTGTTTCGCGTCAGAGAACGGAAACCACTGTCGCTGGATGTTTCAATTGCAAGCGCCTCCTATTTTTGATTTGGGTGCATAGATTCGGGGAAATCGCCATCTCCCCGTGGATCCAGATGCAGAACCAAGTCAAGACGAGTTAAACCACGTCAGAGCGATAATTTTTTTGAAAACATAATTAATCAAATAAGATAAATGCATTTACTCCAAAGAACAGATTTTTCCATCAGGTTTACAAAAAAAGTAATTTGGTAAACTTTTAACTAAATTTTTTAGGGGAATTTTCATGACAAAATAATTATTCACTTCAAAATTCACTGCACTGATCATTGCAAATAAATTCTGCTTATATAATGAAATGAATACTAAATAAATATAGGAGGACGATTGTGAATGAGAGAAAAAATTGAATTATACAATCTATAAATAAAATTTTTCAAACTTTCATTATCTGATACGTTTTTTAGCAATGCGTCATTTCATATATACAAGTCAGTCTCAGGTGTTAATTTTTTGCAAGCAATTCTTGATTCACATATTAATTTTGTATTTTAACCTAAAATGTAATTATTACCACTATCTATATTTCGACGCTGGATATCGTACACAGATTTAAGTCGACCTGGTCATGACAATCAGCGTTGAAACATAGTGTTATAGACTATGCCTGACGTTTAGGAATCACTGAGGTGGAATACGATGAGAAGGATTACACTTTTTGGAAGCGTTCATTACAAAAATTGTGACTTCACTCTCACCTTCACCAGTTTTTTTAATCTTGTATTAAGAACAATTATGAAAAAGTAAATTATGAATTGTTTTGCGTGGGAAATTATTAATTGCGATCGATTCGGAAATGAATAGCTGCTAGATTCTACGTAACCTAAATTACTGAAGGCCGTTCTGAGCATTTTTGAGGATGACCATGAATGTTTTCCAAAAATAATTGTAAAACAATGTGTATATAATGATATTTTTAATGCAGGAATATCAATCTCAATATCAAGGTAGTAAAAATCAAACTAGAGTAAGTGCAAATCACATGTTCTCCACCACATTATTTATACGAAAACAGGCAAGGTCTTTTGGATATAAACGATTGATGTTGGTATCTAAAGCATTCGCCAAAAATACAGAGACCCTACATAATCTTAAGGTTGAAAATAAATATTGATCAGAACTATGGCGTGGGATTTATTGTTGAATAGTTCAGAAACTTGGATCTCTGAGGACAGAGAAAGAAAGTTAGGTGTATTCTGGATGTTTTTAGGATTTGGAGTGTGTTTTATTTGGCAGAAAGTAAGAGAAAAATGTGGTTGACATGGTAACACAAAGAGAAACTTTTCGGTGGAAATTTGTAATCCAGAAAATATGGGTTACATAATACTTTACTATAATTAAATTTTATTATAAGATTAGATATAGATTATACTAAGTATAAGAATACTATGTTGAAACTCTTAATAGAATTTCTAATTTATTTATGAAGAATTACATTTGCTAGGTAAGTGAGTAAATTGCACAGACAGTATAAAAAACCAAGAACTATTGGGAAAGCTAAAGGCAAAAAGAAATTTGCATGTGGAAATCCGAATGCAGAAAAAGTGGATGAATGTATTGGATAATATGGGCAAATGTGACGAAAAATATGAAAATGGAGGGAAAGCATTGAAACGGAATTTTTATCAAATGACGAGGAAGTTAAGTCGTATTCTCTTAATGTAGAAACTGAAATGTATGCAGGGTCTCTGAAATATATTAATGAGGTTATATATTTTTAAGCATAACGACATACTTCTTCATAAATTTCATATAATTGTCTAGCTACATTTAATCGGGAACCACTTGGTTAAAAAAAGTAACACTAGGTGTACCAAAGTTTTGTTTGCAAAGTGTAGCAGAGTTTTTATTATTTAATAAATCGGGATTTGTTAATTAATTTTAATGTGGTTTATTTAATTATATCATCATCATCAGTACTTCAATCCGAAGATTGGTTGACTGCAGCCCTCCATCCTTTCCTATCAAGTGCTA
>WURS02037714.1:0-11368 GCA_011762765.2 Rhinocypha anisoptera
CCACCTTATTCTTCTTTTTCTTATTGTACCCCACAATGCCTTAGTTTCCTCCGCTCTTCTGTACACTTCCTCGTTCCCAACTCTGTCCGTCCACTTGACTTTCAGCATTCTCCTCCAACACCATGTCTCGAAGGCTTCTATTCTTTTTTTGGTCTCTTTTTCCAATGGTCCATGTCTCTGATCCATAGAGTGTCATGCTCCATACGAATGTTGTTTATATATAATATATATATTCACTCAGAAAAGGCTCACAATGTGAATAATATTGGTTCAAACACTAGTGGAACGTACAAAGACACAGGTCACAAAAAGAAAGAAACTCACAGTATATATATATTTAATTAAACTTAATATAGTTAAACTCACTATATATATATATATATATATCAGGAAAACTCAGAAGAGCAGCAAACACGAACACATGCACACTTATACACACACACATTAAAAGAAACACTTAAAAGAAACACTTAAAAGACTTGCATTGGGAAGAAATATTCACCGGTCTGGGAGTTTTTTAAGTGTTTCTTTTTATGTGTGTATATAATTGTGTTAGTGTGTGTGTGTGTATATATATATAACACAGAATGGAAATGTCTAGACTAGCAAATGCTAATATACTAACAATGAAAATATGCTAAAAAAGAAATTACACATTCATTACGGCACAAAAATATAAAAAAGTAAAAAGAAACAACGGATTAAATACTCTACACTTCTGCTTTCGTTCGCTTGGATCACAATTATACTGATTCCGTTCAATGAAACTTGATCATTTATTTTGTCACATATTTACTGTGCAAAAATTTAATTTATTCACTGAATTCAGCGGAGGACACTGAATTCTTGTAACCGGAATTATTTCGTGATCTTGTGGTGCGTAATGTTCAGAATACCTCCAACTTTTGACGACAATCTCGTACTTTTGTCGTAATTTTTGCACCGAACAAAATATTTCATAAATATTATTTCTAATATAGCGACCGATATCCATTAGTAATAGGCATTGACTTTATAATCTTTAGTTCACGAATTGAGTCATCTTCGACAGGAGGAGTGATTTTCTGGCCGTCACATCTTGAGAAACCACAGGCGGTACAGAGAAAGGAACTGGCTACTATACCCTCAATTTGTGAATTTTTCGTTGGGCTTTGCACTGCCATAGTACTGGTTATTGGAGTCAAAATCATGGATACGCGAATTTAACTTCAGCTGCAATAAAACGGCCCAATCAATCACAGCGAGATTGATAAAAAATTTTAGCTTGTTTTATGCCATGTTGCATGGTATAAAGCAAAACATTTTTTATCTCCTTTTCTTGAAATATTACTTGAGCACAATCAAGTAAAGTGCCCATTTTTTCGCCTTCTGGTGCAACCTGAAACTTTTAACTTATGTACGAACACAATAGGGAAACTCACTGGCATCTAAGTTATCTAACATTATCTGAATTTTTCCTTTATCAAATGGTTTTCCAACTCTTTTGCTCTTTAAATTAAAATAAAAGAAGTTGTAAAAAATCTAAACAAATTTTTCACGTCATCGGGTGCCCATACGCATTAATCAAAGTTTGTATCATTTTCAAGCTCTTCTTTATTATATATGAACGAGCAAGTAGTTCTAAAATAATGAGTTTTTGGAGGGACTTATAAATGATTTTTATTTGTAGTAGGTACCAAACACGTGAGGTACGTGAGGTAACAAACAAACCTTAACTCTGAAGACTTCGGTTGTGGAGACTTTCTGCGCTGAATACTAAATCCTCTTAATCACCTGGATAGTAAATCCTAAACTAAATCTCAAACTTATTTTTATTAGATAATAAAATCAAACAAATAATTCTCACCAATAACTATTACCTAACATAGTTTGGTTGCATTCTCATTATAATTTATCATTACTGATATGTATTTCGAAGATAACGATATATTGAAGCCGTCAGTAGGAAAAAGTTAAAATTTCTCTTTTATGACGAAGTTAAAATATGTTACTCTGTACACGTTGTAAGATCGTAGAAATACTGAATTTTTTTCAGTAAATAATAAGTAAACATTCTTTTAATATAACCATATTATTGTGGCCACCTATGGTAAAAGTAATTGGTATAAGGATGTCCCAGAAATTCTAACGTTCTGAAATGAGCTTCACGGAGAAAAATGGCAAATTAGACTGTACCCTGAGTTAACCTTAGTAAACATGTCAAAGAAATAAACTTGACTCTTATTTCGATTAAATAACCACTAGTGAATGTGTTTAAACAGAATTTTGATATAACTTATTGCTTTTGTGTTATACATTGCCATGTTTCCATGACAACGAAACTAAACAAAATCACCATCACCATCAAAAAATAAATAGTTTAGCGTTTAGTGAAACAGTATAAATAGTTGTCTTAGTAGTAAAGAATTTAGAAAACCAAAAAGTAACAGTCGATTTGTCAAGGACTGTCATTGATCATGTTTCTTGTGATGAGCGAAACTTTAGAATCATTCAGTCGATCGTCTGTGACAAGGGAGAGAGATTAGGTTGAAAAGCAAACGGGATCGTGCATCTGTGCATTCGTACGTGGAATACGGCGAGGGGTTGCTCAAAAAAGAGGTCGGCATCACCGCTTGGCGTTCGTAAGGAGGCTAGCTCGCGTGAGAGGTCGTGAGTTTGTTGAAACTCGAGGGAGGAACTCCCATTTCCACGCTCGAATTCCAGAAAGTCTTATATCTTTATTTCGCGCAGCCGAACCACGTATCACGCTCCGCTAACCACCCTTAGTCTGCTCATCAAGTACAGGGAATTAAGTTTGTAGCACGCTATTTGAAGTTTTGAGAGTATGTGCATATATATATATCTATAGTATATATAGTCCCGGCTGAGGACAAAACTTTTTCTCATATGAATTTGTCGGTTTCCATCAATACCTTCTACCACATATTGTGTTTGTCCTTTTATATGTTCCTATCCCTTTTCCTAATTTTAATTAAATTTACATTTTAATGTATTATCGCCATATGGCGGTTACTTCTGTATGCATGAGTATATATATATATGTATATATACACTCTCAAACTGTCTCATTTCTAAATCAGAAGAAGGCAGATGATCTTCCGAAACGAAAAAATATTTGCAAATGTCCTATTTTGTGTCACATATATATAGGATATATATAAGGAAAAGTATATATATATATATATTTATACTTAAGGAAAACTTGGACGAGCAGCATACACGAACACACGCACACACTTATACACACGCGTATACATAGAAAGAAACACTTAAAAGACTCACATTAGGAAGAGATTTTTAGGAGCTTGCTTGCCCCTTCGTTGGTCTGCCGTATATATATATATATATATATGATATAGTACGTGTGTTCGTGTGTGCATATATATTACGAGTATATACATACACACATGAAAAGAAACACTTAAAAGAATCAAACTGGGAAGAAATATTTCGGGGATGCTTTCCCCTTCGTCGGTGTGGGAGTTCTCCCTCAGTTACCACAAGGGTTACGTGCTTTTTAATTTCGTAATTCGACGAACAGGAATGAAACACTATTTCAGAAAATAACACAGTGATTTGCTTCCTACCATTGTCTGAGTACTTATTTGGTTCGTATTCGAAGAACTGATTGATGTACTGTTGCTATTCTATGAGTTCCTCGGTGAATCAACCAATTGTTTTTACTCATCCTCCGTTATTTTTTTTTCATACCAGATATATAATAAGTTGTTCGCCCGGGAATTCAGTTAGAATTAAAAAAATAATCCTGGCTTGTCTTTAAATAAGCTCTCTCGACCAATGTAAATTAAAATTCCTAAACTCACCCATTTAGAGTAAACGCATTAAAATACCTTTTGCAACGTTTAAAAGCAAAAAAAAAATAAACTAAAGGAAAACCAAAAACACGTCTCGGTAAGGAGAGTAGTGTAAATAAAGTTTTCCCACGGAGAGGTCATGTGCTATAAATGCTTCGCTACACACCCTGGCGGAATTCATTACTACTTTCTTCGAGAAGAAAAATAGCCACAAACCGGGCGTTTGGAGTACTCGAAGTAAGCTTTTATGGGACATAAAGTTTTTGCTCGGCCTTCTTTACCCCATCGGTCAATAATTCCAGCATTTATTGTTGCATTCGAATGACGAACGGTGGAAGGAACTCCCCCTTCCCTGCAGTATGCCTCTTCCGCCCCCTAGATCTTCTGGCTTGTGGCTTGTCATTATTGACGTGACGCCATTATCAATTTTATTTATTTACTTGATGGTCCATAAAAACCTTACATCTGAGATTTACTTTTCCGGGTATTTCTGGCGTGGAGAGTAGTGGAGGCCGTTGTGGAGTGGACTTGGATAATTTCTTCGACGCAGCAGGCAAATTGATGTCTTGCAGACAAATTCCATCCCTCAACGGGTAAATAAGATAAAAGAGGGTCTCCTATTCTAGATTATATTATTGTAACTCTTTCTTTCCTTGTGCCCTTTGGTAGCAATGTGCCTAGAGTCAAGGAGTTCTAAACGGAATACTCTTCGATTCATATATATACTTGTATATAGACACACATTCCAATAATAGGAAACAAGGAAAGGGAAAACATAAAAGGACGAACACAAAGTGTAGTAGAAATATGCTATGGAAACTGACAAATTTATATGAGAAAAAGTTTAGTCCTCAAGCGGGACTTTCACCGGATCTTTCCTAATATCCGGCCGTTGTTTCTGTATGAATATATTCTGTGTGTATATATATATATATACACACACACACATATATATATATGTATGTATAAAAGCACCATAGGAGCCACTATTCGGCGAAAATACATACACAATCACTGAAAATAGAGAAAGGAATAGAAAAAAATAAAAGTAAGAACCCAAAATGTGGTGAGGAAGATGGAAACCGTTTCCAATCCAAAAAATAATTCCCAAAACTGAGGGCCGCACAACTGACCTCCTGTAAGGTGAACAAATGCCTACTATCAGAATAAAAATTATAGATACTAGAGTTTAAAAGTCAATTAGAAGAAAAAGACCCAACATGATTGGTACCAAATTTTAGCTTGTTTTAACTGCTATGTGCGATTTAAGATAAAAAATGTTTCGAATTTTCTCGATATTTTATTAAGGCATAAACAAATCAAGCAAATTTTTTTTTACTTTTCGGGGAATACTTGGAAATTTAACTTTCTGTAAATCGAGAATGGAAATACTTATTGACGTTAAACTTTAATAGTATCTGGATCAAATCTTTACAAGTATGTTTATCAATTATTATGCTTTTTTAAATTAATACAAAACACGTCGTAAAAAATGAAAAAAAACTTTTTCTCGTCACCGGCTATCTCGATAACTTTCCTTAAGTTTAGAAACAGGAGGCTTCTCCTGTAACGTAAGCCCAAAGAAAGGCGTTAGGATTTCTCACTTCACTCACCAAGGGAGGGAGAACACAAGGTGAACACACTAAGAGAACAGGGAAACCATTGGAACCAATGTACAACCGATGGGAAGAAGCACAGAGAGTTTCAAGACGCGCATAGGCGAAAAAGGAGTAGTGGTATCAATGTTTATAAGGGACGTCGAAAGCTACGTTCATTTAAAGCCTTTTTAAATCGAAGGAAAAACCTAAAGCTCAATCCTTAAGTCTCGAACCCGCGACCTTTGTGTTATCTGGCGTGGAAGCTACCTCCAGGATAACCTGGCCTTAAGACCGTATACACATCCATATACATAGCAACCACCAACCGGCGAAAATACATAATAAATTATAGAAAATTTGGAAAGGGATAAAAACACATGGAATAGCGAGCACAAAATTTCCGAGAAAAATGGATATTCAACTATTCCAAAGAGAGAAAATTTGACGAATAAGGTAATATGTATTGAGTTATAGTGTTATGTATTGAGTGTTATGTATTGTTGTGTTTGTGTTTCAAGTGCATATTGGCACTCATTTGTTCAAGCTACCAAGGCAGTAGATCCCTCCTCCAGGACGTGGCAGTTGTTGGCATTTGAGATTCTGGAACGACGGACGCGTCCCTGGCATGAGAGTAATTATAGTAAAGTGAATACAGTTTGTTAAGTAGAAAACGTGTTCTTATTACTCTCTCCCGATCCACAACATAAGGGAAATATTTCACTTCAGAATCGATACATTTCCACATCCCTTACCACATTTTGTGTTTGTCCTTTTTATTAGTTACATTCATATAGCGGATAGTGGTGGCAATAGGGAAACTGAAATGTGGTTATATATAAATAGCGAATATAAAACTTCCAAGGATGGAATTAAAGGAACAGGGGTAATATTAACTGCTACAGGACGAATTTCAATATAAAATCCCCGCGGCATTATCAAAGAACAGTAAAGGCTAAAATGAACAACGGAACACGATAGAGGAAGGTCGAGGGTAAACTATGACCAGTGGGTAATCGCCAAGTGAAAGTGAAGGTGGAAGGGATCACCAAGGAATGAAGACCTTAGATAGGCAGCAGGATACTTTTAGATCAACTCCAGATCAATCCCCCGTATCGATAACCAACGGTCATGATTTAACACGTTAATTCAACCTAAGGTTTTGGAATAAATTTACACCCTTGCTTTGTAAGTAGCGGGTGAAGGTGAATTGAAAGTCTATAATACCAAAACTTTGTTTATCTTTCCGACACTTCTCTACCTCGTAGTCCTCAGCCTTCGGGTTTCATTCAATTTCAAATGTGCAGTTTTTTCATAGCAGATCATAAAAGTTATTGTAAAATTTTATTTATTCGTCCTAAGATTTTGCCAGTTTAATATGGGGTCGCTATGTTCAGTGTTTTGACGTTGTTTTACGATCACTTGCCTTGCTGATGCCAACCATCCAGGAATAATAGTTGGAGACAAATACAACATCCATGCCCTGGATGGTATTCGAGCCCGCGAACTTTGGGTTAGCCCTACCCATTAGGCTAACCTGAAACTTTCAATATTTTTTTAAGTGTGAGATTCTCCTCAGAACATTAAACATCTATGAAAGTAATTTCTCACCAGTAAAGCGTGTAAACCTGGTTGGATGTCAAAAATAAGTTTAAAAGCTTATATGACTGGTGGTATACAAAGGAATTAAAAGTAAAAGCTGTTTTTTCAGGCATAAATTGGTAAAGTGTATTAATCACGAATTGAAAACTGTGTAATTCATAATGTATTAATAATCAAAGAGGTTATTAATGAATCAAGGCGGTTTGTAGTAAACTGCCTAGCTTGTACTTGTTACTATTTTTAAAAATCAACTTGGTCATCTTCGTCCAAAATAACAAACTTCATACCAACGGCAATGAAGAAACAGATTTTCGCATAATCACCGAATCCGTCATCCAAAATTAATCCAGACGTAGCCAGTCCAAACGGGGTGTGTGAAACAGCGGTGGGAAAAGGCTTCCTATGAAAAGTTTCCCGCAGAATGAACCTAGCTTTTGCTCAAAGTGCCGGAATCAGCTTTGTGGGACGATGTGATGTGGAGGATGTTAGCGTGACGGGCCTTATCGAGGATCGCGACTGCGAATTTTGAAGGACACGAGAACAGGATGAAAAACCCTCCGAGGATTATATACATTCGAATATCCGAATATCTCGTGAAGATACTACAGCATGGTACCGCAGAACATTTCAACAGATAAAAAATCGCCTTTACTTTCAATTTCAAGAGGAGTAGACTAGGCCATGACTCGAATTTACTTCACGATCTTAGATACGTCTGCTTTTGTCAATTTAAGCATGAAGCGCATTCGGTTGCTAATCTCTTATTACACCCAACCAAACAGTTATATATGGCATAATTAAATTTTATACAAGCTATTTAAAGGCCATTGTTAACGTGTATCCAAAAACTGGTACAGTGTAAATAACATAAAGAAATAATGACGAAAATAACTGATTAATTAAATTAACTCATCGTATGTGAAACCTGGACTCGGCTATTGAGTAAAAAACTTCATCAAAAGTTCGTAATATATTAAAAATGCCAAAAGTAAATCTGATTCTACCTCCAGTTTATTGTAGTAGCAGTCGAGCGATTGCATACTTCTTACTCCCTTGCTTACCCCAAATACGGTTGGACCCATGTGTTGGGGACCCCTGATCCAATGCATATTTCCCGAGAACAATCTTCAAATATGAGTCATATACTTGAATGCTTTAGCACCAATGAAGATGAACATAATCATGTCCTGGACGGAAGGAAATGAATAATGGAGTAAACGCTATAGATCCATATGAGATATGGTGGAAACGATCCATAATCAAATAAATGAGGAGTTTCCAATTTCCACTTTCAACAATTATATTGTCCTCATTTATTTGAATAATTGAGCATAAATTCTTTAATGTTTCAGCGTTAGCACCACCTTCTTATGACTTCGTATGAAAATAGAACCTTCCCCGTAAGTAAACAGTTACTCCAAACGAAATGTTGGAAATTTCTTTATTTCGGCGTCATTTCATTTGGGTAAGTTTTTATAACAGCCACACCCGTAATCATTACTGCATACTTCACTTTTGGGTACTTTTCGAGAATCATTAACGTTTATGCGTAATATTTACATGTAATTCTTTACTATACACGATGTCCTGGAACCGATAGAGATATATCAATTCCATAGTTTCCTCGATTTCCTGATCACTTGGGTATTTACATAGCCTTACACTTATATTTTGTAACTTTTCTTCAGTTGTATATGTCCTGTCACTTTCTAATTTGTCTATTTGTACGGTAACATTGTATTATCATTATTTATATCGTTACCGTGTCATCACTAAATCGATGCAACATGTTTTATGTAACTCTCCTTCTATTTCCACTGTCAACTAGTAACTCTACCTTGATAATTCTTCATTTATATTGCCTCGGGAAATATAGGACCACCAAATAATGCAAAATCCTGGAAAGATGTCGTGACATGGTGATTGAACGCTTCCAGAATAATGTCTCCCAAATTAATATTTCCCGAAGAAGAGGAGAGTAGCCCTGCTTAACATAAAATGAGGTCCGTACCGTTGCGTCAGCCAAAACAACGCTCTTCTAATTACAGGATGATTAAACATAAATTTCAACGGATGTAGTAATGCCATCATGACAAAACTAAGAGCACTCATATAATCACCGTAGTGAGTGGAAATCCCGCCTTTCATTACGGTTGTTAGATTTTAATTGAAAATGATTTAAACATATGCATCAGTTGTATTCTTTCCAACCTAATTATTTGAATCCTTTACTTCCATAATCATAATCAAATGGTGAAGGATAAAGAAGAGAACAATTGTAAAATATTTTATCCTAAATTGTTTTTCCTCTAGTGATTTTAATAGTTGCACTGGGTTCAGCTATACCAGTTTCTACTTGATCAAAATCAATAAATTATAGTTTCTGATATTCCCCCTCTTCCACTAATGGTAATAAGTCTGAATGACAGAAAATAGTGTTGTCTTTTATATTCGTGTTTTCTTTTATAATAAATTGGTACCATTTTTTCTTTTACTAAAATATTGTTAATTTCAGCGAAAAACTCGTGTCTAGAAAATTTATTTATCTTGATGCAAAATATATATTAAAGAAATGAATACAGAACTGAAAAATATTAACAATTGAAAAATAACCTAAGCTGTCGAAAGAACCTATAAAAATCCAACATCATCATCTGAAAAATATTAAGAAAGCAAACCTCAGTTATCAACTCGGAGGTCGGTTGTATAATAGAGCTCACCAAATGCTATCAATAAGACGTATAAAAATCCACCCATCAGATTAGAAGGAAAAGTTTCTTTTCTTCTACCTCCCTCCTACCTTCTACCTACGGAAGACTTTGGGCCGAGTAAATCACGATTCAGCCGATATTTTCAACCTTTATTTGAACCCGAGCCGTACAGTAACTGAGCGCTCAATTTGTAAGCGTCCACCATATACTCTGAGAGAGGAATTGTTTTATCATTAAACTTTGATGAGAAACTAACCATGTAGGATACAAAATAAGTTAATTTGGCGAAAAAATATTTAGAATAATTTTATACATAAAAATTAATTTGCCCAAAAGTGAGCTCATTGTAGAAAGAAAATGTATCGTGACTAAACTTTGATGAGAAACTAACCATGTAGGATACTAAATAAGTTAATTTGGCGAAAAAATATTTAGAATAATTTTATACATCAAATTTAATTTGCCCAAAAGTGAGCTCATTGCAGAAAGAAAATGTATCGTGACCTGAAATTAGTCCTTCCGAAAAGTAATGGATATTAACTATTTTTCAATTTTGACATGATTTTTAAAAACTCCGACGATAGACCCGGAGGCGAATGATTCTCAACACAAGGATCTCAGATGTCGAGGGATCCAAACTTACAATTAGTGAAATTTTTCCACCACACTTGTCCACTGCAGATTTGGACAAGATGAAAGTTTAACAACAGACTTAAGACGATTAAGACTTCAGTAGCTGTTTTATAAGAGATGGTTAGCAATTTTGATCGTTCGAGTAAATAATACTGCACAAATATCAAGAATAGATTAACAAAAAGCTACATTTTTTCACTACGTCGAATCGTTTTACACAAACCATCAGGAAATTTGATAAATTCATTTAATCCCGTTGCGCTGTGTAAAACGTATTCCAAGTGCTTAATACTTTCGATTTTTTTTATTACTGTCTTTTTCTTGGAACAGTAAGACGTTGGCTATTTGTTTGAAATAGTATATCCCTGAGTTATGTCATACACATTATGTTATTACTCATTTTAGAAATAATTACGATATCCAAATTTAATTGACTTTATGAACGATAATTATTTCATATTCAAATACTGAGTGGTTCTCCTGCTGGTGAACTTTGGAGAAAGGACAATATTATTTCTCAATGCCCGTGGCACTTCCTTCGAGAATTGTGTTATCGCGTTTGATAATATTTCTTTGTCGTTTGAATATCGGTTCGGGGATAGGATATGGCATGATTGCGGATCGCCAAGAGGAAAATGCGTACCTTTCTTCCGCAGGGATGCAGAAGAAAAGCAAGCTTCTGATTTGAACCTTCCAAGGTACTGCAAATTCTCGCGATGCACCTAGTTTCTGCTTTTATGCCTAAACTTTCGTATTGACATGTAAAAAATTTCTGAAATGTTTCCGAAGGACTTCAAAACATCCGAGTAATCAGCCTTAAGAATGAAATGTCTTCTTAGTAGTAGTATTTTTTTTGTTTATAGGGTGCTTCGACGGCCATGGTCATTTCGCATCCCTTCAACTCATTGAAAAAACCCATCCGGACAAACACAACTTCCATGCCCTGGGCGGGATTCGAACCCGCGACCTTTGGGTTAGCCGGCGAGCACGCTACCCACCAGGCTAACCCGGT
>WURS02037725.1:0-11367 GCA_011762765.2 Rhinocypha anisoptera
GTGCGTAATGCATGACTTGTATCATGTGCATGTGAATGTATGGTGGTGGCTCACCCCCTGCCACACGCCCTTGTGGCTGCTTTCAGGGTATTATATAGATGTAGATGAAACTAAGTACCAAAACCGGTCGTGGTAAAAAAGAATTTTTTTGTGGAACGGCAAAGATTTTTTTGTTGTATCCATTATCGTCATGAAAGAGTTCTAATGAGTGGCGCTTGCTACGAAAGCTTAAAACAATTTTCTGACTGCAAACGTAGGACAATGATTAACAAGGTAGCTGAGAACCATCCCAGATGATTGTGCGTCCTTTATTTGATCGCGATTTACTAATCTGTACCAGTTGACAAGGAAGTAGTCGAAGAGCCATCGAAAGAGAACGATTAGAGTGAACCTACAATAGGCTGATAGGCAGATGTTAAGACACGGAAAATTCTAATGAGGGCAGATAATAGGTATTCCAGTTAGAATGATAGGTGATATGCAGAGTTTAGAGTTGAAGAGGGATTTATGTTAAAGTGAGGGTAGGTAGTCCTAAACTGGAGTTCATCCAAAAACCTACCTTAACCGTTAGATTACCATAATAACATACATACTTTTACACAGATTTGTGGAAAATTAAAATCTGTGGAAAAGTAAGTCGTTCTTTGTCTATTATGGAATTACGCTACCTACACGATGTGAACCCTGAAACCAGTGCATTCATTCACAAGATTACCCTTCATCATCATCATCCATATAATTGCGTACGGGATAATACCTTTCGTCGAAGATTAAAAAAAAACTCGTGTTGTTTTGCTAGTTACCATGCATGAATGTACGTATGCACTATTTTCTGTTGTGCCCATTTAGCAGTTCGGCTACTGAGCAGAAGATTCCCGACTTCAATTCCCATTGATGTCCATTAGCGCACCCCCAAGTGAATTCAGAGCTGTGTGATGGTTGCAATGTATCAGATTTCTCTGGGAAATCACGGGCGACTGAGATGGGGAGAGAGGACAAGAGAGATGGAATTATCCTTAATGTGTGAATTTCACACGCGGCACGACTTAATCACCAGGTGAGCCATTCTTCCCCCGTATATATCGGTCGCATTCCATCCCTCTATTGAAAATCTGGCTTGATGATTATTTCTTAGCCCCGAAACTCCGAAGACTATGGAGACGTCCTCCTTTCCCCGGTGGGATGCGAGGCGCCGCGCGCCGGCCTTAAATCGCGGCGCTTTCGTCATGACCCGCTCGCCCTCTCCATCACGTGCCTTTGCGCGGCCGAAATGTGTTCTTCCCCATTGGCGAGACGAGATCATAGGGAGGGTCCTCCCAAGCATGGGAAGGGAGGTGTGCCAATTTCCGGCAAAGTATTGCGCCTGGAAACGGAGGGGGGGAACGTGGGGCGTCTGAGTTGTAGTGAGCGGGGAACGCGGTACGTCTCATTTATTTATTGCGAGTGGGTCACACGTGGTTGAAGTAATTTTCAGCTTGTAGTTTTCGCAGAGGTGAGCGTAATGGGTATACCTTGGGTCATGCGGATTTACTGGAAGTGTTCGGCATCGGGAGACACCCAGTGATTGAGTTGTATCCTTTATCCCCCTTTCGCTTCTCTGGAGCAGGAATCGATCCCGGGCCATCTGAGTGGAAGTCAGACGGGGCTGAGAAACTATTAACATTCTAAGCTCCGCGCTATGGCGGTTTGGTACACGATTTAGGGCGAAGTGGCGATTGTCAAAGACGTATCGGAAATGTCTATAATTTAATTTCAGGTAAGAATTTATTCGCGTTATGAAAATCGTTCTGATAATGTCAAGGGAGGCGAATTATAAAATTAATAAGTACTACTCATAGGTTCAAAGAGTAGAGCATTCTCTCTGTTTCAATTTTCAATCCACCGGGAGATTTTGCTGGCCACGCAGTCCGTAATTGTATCACGAAAAGAATTTTCAGAGTGCATCATAAGATTGGGGTGTTTCAATTTAAAGTCTCGGAAATTATTTTTTATTCCTATCAAAAGGGAGAAGGTTAATCCAACATCATCGGATTTGGGTTAACTGCCGCAGTATGCGATATTGGTATTTGTTTCCGAGAGCCGTGAGATCGTCTGAAGAAATTACATTTTCATTAAAATTGTGTATTAACAACACAAAAATAAAAATATCGTTAAAATAATATTGGTGTCGGAATGTCATTTGTTAACAGTTAGGAACTCAAAATTGCTATTTGGGCATTAAAAGATATCAGTTAACCTGGACCCTCCCAGCGTACCATCTGAGATTTAAATATATGTCCGTATGAAATAAATAGGTTTTGGACGAAGAGATATATTCCTGACAGTGCATAAGCAATCCACCTATGAGACTTATGAGGCTATTTGTTGCTAAATTCAGTGCCACTCTTTTAGATAACAGATATAACAGTTGCTCTGGTCCAGGTACCTCTGAACTTAACCTTTGACATTCTGGTATTTTAGCGAAGGGCTTTTTTGGGCTGTTTTTTCTCTCTTCCCTCGCACCTCCTTGTCAAGCAAGATGGGCGATTTCCCGAGAGATATGCTACATATCATTCCATTGAAAATGCCGAAGGCCAGTCACCCCATTTTTTCCTCTTTACGGATTTTTGAAGGCGTTTGTTTAATTTCTTAGATATGGAGGTTTTTCTCGAGCGTGGATGAACTTATTCCTCGCAAAATGAAGCCACTAATGACTAGTTAAGTTTAATTTGGTCATTTAATTCCAATCAAGAGTTCTGGTTGTTTCTACGCTCTGGAACTAGATACACTCAGAAACGAGTTGATAAGCTTGCAATCCTAGAATATAATTATAGACACGTCGTGATAAAAGTCGATTGTTCAACTATCGCACTATATTATACAAGCTATCTATCTAATTTGTTTAATTTCCCTGTTTTTCTCTGCTTAATTTTTTGTCTCTTGGCATCAACGTTTCAGCGGTTATGGAGTATTTCGATAGGACTCCCCCTAGGGGTAACGTTATTTGGGACATCGGTGTAGTTAAGGATAGTCGGCACGCTATACTTCTTATTACTCTCTGCTATTTTGGATCCGTAGACAATTGAGATGTTCAAGGGGATAAATAAATTACATCCTGCAACAACTCCAGACTTGACGGTTGGTTGAATTGAAATGTTAAATAGAGAATAGAAGTAGGCAACAGTGAAGAGCCCCCAGCTTCCTCCCAAGAGGTTTTGTATCACTGCGAAATGCTGTCTTTCTTCGGTATTGCAAAATGTTTCTCTCGGACATTTTCGTCAGCCGTTCTTGGGGTGACCCAATTCCACTCCCTTTTTCCAAGCACGTTGAAGAAAAAGAAGATGCCGGATTACAACATTGCAAAACATTTTAAAGACCATAATCATTGGCACATTCGCCAAATTGGTTAGAAAAGGAGAAATTTTGGACTTAGCCCCAATATGTTTATCTGTACCGGATCACAGTAAAATCTGAGCAGAGCTAAATGCTTTTCTCTTAATTGATCCATGTGATTAGGTATTGTAGGTCGAAATAAGTACTTTTATATGGCCTACATTTTTTAGTGGAGTAAATTTACTATGAGTTACAATGCAATACCTTTAAATTAAAATGATTGATATTCATATTCAAAGCTGTGCCGAAGTTTTGAATTGTAACAGGGTCATATGGCACGCAGCTGACACGTATACATGACGGTATATCAGGAAAATTGATTTTTGAGAAAAATAGTAGGTTATATTTCTTCAAGTCAACTCAGCAAGCAAACGGCCCGCGGAGGAAGAATTCCCTTCCAATGGCGTGACACAGAGACGGGAGGAGGGGTGTGGCGAAGATGGAATGGCAGGAAGGAAGAATTACAAGAATAACTTTCTGTGAATGACGTCACACAGTAGCAACCTCGAGTTTTCCTGAGTTCAAAGAAAGATTTGACTTTTCTCCGAAACGTAGAGGCATCGGACCCCTAATACATCAGACCGTCCAGTGACAGTTATATGAATGAAGCTACAGTTTTGTTTTGAAAATTATTTTGCTAATTTAAGTAGCAATTATACGGTACGTACAATTAATATGGAGCCGTAATGACATTAAAGTTTTTTTGCGCGGTTTATGAGAGTAAAGTTTATTTATTATGCTGTCATAAATCGGGAGGAAATGTATAGTCTTCACCAAATAACATATCAAGCCCGTCGGAATTCCAACGGATTTTCTTCCAATTGTTAATCTAAATTCAGTGGTGGGCGGTGACAGTGAAGGCCTTATAGAAAGGTATCTAAATTTTCGGGCGAGATTAAGAATTCCTTGCATTCCTGTCTTGATATTGATGAAAGATCTTGATGAAAAAAGGAAATGTGAATGCAGAACAAATTTTTAACGAAAAATTTATTTTTTTTGTTAAGAATTAGTAAATTTTTGAAAATATAATAATTAAAATTTTGTATTAAGCACCTCATTTATGTATTACAGTTATGCAGTGGTCAGGTCGCGCGAATCCATTATCCTATTCGTACAAATATTGCAATTGGAGAAACAACTATTTCTATTGGGAATTTATGGGAAATAGATGAAGACGGGGTGTAGTTAAGTTAATTCAGTTTGGTGAAAATGTAGCTACCGCTAGTCAGTCAAAGATGGGATTGTAACCTTTGGTGATATGTTGAAATAAACCGCATTAGAAGCGTGGGGAAATTTATTAAATATGGGAAAATAATAAAGGGATACCTTGCTAATGAGATCCTTGCAAAATATGGTTAAGAATTCAACTTAAAATTCATAGAGACTAAATTAGGGAAAGTGGAAGGCTTAATTTATGCGGTCAGGATTAAAGACAAGATGAACAAAATTATCGGGAATTGTATTGCGTTAGAGAAGAGGTCATTGGTGAAGAGGAGATACCCGACGATGGGAACTACAATTAAAGGCATGGTGAAGATATAAGCGAAAGTTTTGATGAGTAGTACTGCATTGTGCTTTCCCCAAGCTTCATATGCCACTAAGAGGGCTAATTTGAGGTTTCAAGTATTTGTGCACGGAGAAAGATGAAGTAATGTTTTATAGAAGGAAAAGCAAGATAAGTGTTGGGAATGATTGGGAATGAGGAAATGTTGTAGTAGGTATGAGGAAAGAAATGTGATCGAGAGAGCTGTTAAAAATTAATAATAAATTTAAGACTACGAGAGGAAGGAAATGAACAGAAATTTCCAAGTAAACGAATGGGAATGGAACGCAGTTGGAAATAACGAAAGGGTAAATGTAATGGAATGGAAGATATTTTGTCAATTTTCTTGATTTAAAGTTTTCACTTTCCATCGAACAACCAAAACGCTGCGTAATAATTCAATGGGATAATCTATAAAGCCTTCCCATAAATGTCTTAATTATTTTACAGCAGTGTTGTAGTAAAATGGCTTGCTGGTAGTTATGAAATTTATTCAAGGAGGATGAAAATAAGATGGAGTTAACGCATATGCTCCTATAATAGTAAAAAAAACGAATTAGATCGAGTGAATACATTATGCGTGGATTTCCGTCGGAGAAGTCAAATTCCTATGAAATATAATATTGTTGGGGGAAATCGTTTTAACCAATTCATGATATTGAGGAAATGGTGATCAGCGTTGAAATGCTTCGTGGAGGAGACTGGGCGGAGTGGACGTTTTCTGAATCCAGGCCACGCGATACTATTCTAGGGAGGGATGACTGTAAACATTTACAATTGCTAGGGACATGGCTATTTTCCTGATGCTAAGAAATCACCTCCTGAATAACAGGACATCGTTGGAATTTGACCCGGAGACCGAAACATAAATATAGCTGCACATTCAATGCAAGAAATTAATTCCATTTGCGTCATCCCATGATCATAAAGAGTGTAATATTTCAACAACTCTTACCTCATGTAGTGGAGAGCTAGCTCTTAAAATATTATTTTACTTAATGAATTGTAAATAAGAATAATTTTCGCGTAACACTTACGCTACTGTGCAGTAATTAACTCCATTATTAAGTCATTATGGTATTACTATTAACGGTAATGGACAGTAGATAAAAAATGCACTCTCTTAAAGCATAACGAAATAAAAAACTCATGCAACACGGATATCTTGCGTCCTCCAAAAGCTAGTTTTGTATTAGGCACTGGTGTTCTCGGTAATTTGTTGTAGTGAATATTTACTCTTGAACATTTTTATTAAATAATTTATCCTTCGTGAGCATTTGCAGGTCTTCTATCCTCTTTTATGATTAATTTTAACAATATAAAATATTTCTTTGGTTACGAAATGGTCTGCTTTTACTTTTAAGTTTTGCATTGACCATGGAGATATCGTTGGCTTGATGTTCCAAAATTAGCCATGGCGGACTCCAGTTAACATACACGGCCAATACTTGAGTATTTTAACAAGCTAATTAATTTTTGGAATAAATAAACACTCTTTACCTATTACTTTGGATTGATATTTTCAATGAGTGGTAACTCATAAAACTCTGAGATTAAATAAATTCAATTTAACATTTACGAAATCATTTTAGTTTTTAACAACGATGAAGAATTATTTATTATAGTCAACTTGAGCGAGTTTCGCGCCGGGTGAAAGAGATTCCATGATTAATTTACCTCCATAAAAAGATAAATGTCCTGTTGGTAGCCGTGAGTGGCGCGTATGCAAACTAAGGTGGTCAGGGTTCCCGGATTTGATCTCGGTGACGTCAACTATTCTTCTGCTTTCGAAAAAAATATTTGATTCTGGTTTTGGCTGAGAAAGGAGAAAAATGACGCATGCAGCCCAACCGTCAGCGAGAGGGTGCAGTTTTTCCAGGATTGTTTTTCATCGGCACGCCGAAAATAACAGAGCGTCCCGGAATCAACTTTAGACGGGAGTGAAATTGACGAAAGCGGAGCAAAACAAGTAAAAATAAAAAGAAAGGGCACACTGAGGAAGGCCAAAAGGACATATATTTAGATCGTGTAGGAAGGGGGAAGGAGAAAAACTTCCAGGGAGCAAGAGATTGGGAATTGGATAGGGAGGTATAGCGGACTACAATCAATCAATCTTCGAATTGAAGGACTAATGACTGGACGACAGGTCGACAATGACGCATAAAAATACGTATATAATGCTTTCGAGTAACTTATTGGCAGAATTCTATAGTCTTTCAGTAAATTTTATAAAATTTCCTTGTATTTAAATAAAGTATTGCTTCGTAGGTTTCACGATTAAATTATTAAAAAAATTAAAATACGAAAGTTTTGAAAAGCTAGTATGATATATTTATATTTCTGATTAGAATACCATGTAATAATTATGTTTCACGGTTTCGTGACGTACTTTTTGAAATTGTTCCATGATGGACAAAAAATGAATGAACGTCGTTAATTACACAGTGTTATTAATTATTTTAATGATGATTTATAAATAAAATTAAAATATAAAATACTGTGATATTAACGAAGTTCATTCATTTTTCGTTCTTCATGTAAAAATTAAATAGAGTGAAATGGCTTTTTGTATCTTAAAAAATGCTTGTTTTCCCCATCGAGGAGTTCTATTCATCATTGGATGATTTATGATGCCATCATACATTTTGTAGTGCACAAGTGTGAGAAAAATGATCATGCTTGAGTGTGTATCCCAATCAGACCGTTTCTTATGAGAAGACTAGAAGCAGACAAAAAAGTAGGAATGATGCGACCCGTTCAATTTGAACACTTCGCCCAATGCGCCTTGAGTAGTCAAAAAAATGCAATTTCCGCTAGATGCTCGGCGCTCTCGAAGCTCCCAAGACCGGTTTTTAGTAGAACAGGTTGGTGCGTTTCGTTCAAGGCAAAATTTTAGACATGAGGTCGCTTGCAGGGCATGAAACACTGGTGTCGGAATCTTGGTGACTCTTGCCCAAATGCCACCCGGTGGACGGGATAGGACGCACTTTCTCGCCTGCATCGCATTTATACTTTCATCTTGTATGCAACCATTTATAGTGCGGTCAATTTGTTATTCGTTGCAGTATAAAATTTTATTTGGGTGATTGAAAAACCTTAGTGGTACATTTTGTCAAGTTACAGTATACCATTATTGTGTTCGGTTTGTAACAACGCTTTTTGCAAAAACACTTCAGGTCGCTCTTAGTATTCCTAAAATTAACGCATTTGGGTCTATTGTCTGAGGTATAAGTGATTTGGAAATGAATAAGGAACGTCTATTAAGTATCCCATCTACACATACTGATGTAGATGGGATACTTAATAATCAACGGGGTATGGTGATGCTTAGTTCCTCACTGTACTGTTTTCTATTTTTGGATACTAATTTTTTTCAGTTGTACAAATGACCTAATCTGTGGATTATTTTTTTACTAATTAGTTAAAATAATATGTTACCATCACTTTTAGCCAAAATTCACGTTCTCATCCGGGGAAATAAATAAACATTTCAATTTAGTTGACTTGCTGGAGGAAAAAACTTCGCCAAATTTAATCAGGAACACCTATAATACTGATGGAAAATTACGTTACTGACTAATTGAAATGGAAATGTTATTTAACTGACTATATCTCACCTATTTGCTTCTTGGACGACATCGTGCATTCATCTACCTTTAACGTTTTCATAGAACTCTAGTGCCCCAACACCAAAATTATGTTACTATGACGACTTGTAATTTGTGTGGGTGGAATGTTTTACACAGGAGCACTTCGTAATTTATTATTTGTTTCGAGATTTTATCATGTCTATTAACAAAATTAAATTTCGATGACGTCAAATCCCACACAATGACTATTTGTTTTTCATTATCTAGGTATGCATATGTAACATATTTCTCTGTGTTCCTTCGAACATGTATTCAAGTTGTAATTTAGAAAAAAAAGCTAAATGTAAAAGAGTACCATGTGGTCCTAAAGGGTCCTAAAAAGTAGGTTATTAATATTGTAAGTTAAATACTGCTTTACCTTTATGTCGTGAATTTCGAGTTTGTCGAGGAAGATAGAAATCTGATTTTATCGGTTGCGCAATAAGGCATTCAAATGTTTTTTTTTCCTGACAATGCTCTTGCTTGTGGTAATAAGTTTATTTCCTCTGCCTACGAGTCTAAAATCTCGAAGTATTGGTAAAAAATCAACGGAGAAAATAATAAGAGGGACTTGAAAAAGTTAGAGGTGAAAATTAGTATAGTAGAATGAAAAATGTTTAGGCCTCATGTAAACAATACCCAGCAAGCCGCACCGTGAGCGTATGGTAGGGGGGAGGGGGGATTAGACCACCGTGATCTCTCCTATGCGATTCGTTCGAGGGAAAAGGGTAATCTTTCTTCGTTCGGTTCGGGAGTCTATTTATCTGACTTATCTTCATGATATCACTTTTCACTGTTATAATTCCCAGGTGCTAATACGTATTGTTACATCTGTTTCCGTAGTTAAACTCAATTAACCTGAACTTCTTCAAATGTTTGTCTTGTCTTCAATTTTCACCTTTCGTCTGCTTCCCAGTGAAGATCACCTAGAGTTATTTAATGAGGATCTGTGTTCGTTCGCTTCAATTTTTAACCATTAATTAGTTTAAAATAACTTTTACACTCCACTGGATGGTCAAATATAAAATAAAATAAAAAGGCACAATCCGGATTTCAATGCCCTGGCATCATCGTCAGGTGCATAAACGACCTATTTGTTACCAGGTGCATAAATTTAGACCAGGTGCATAAATGACTTATTTTATTTTATATTTGACCATCCAGTGGAGTTTTAAAAGTTATTTTAAACTAATTAAATGGAATTCCACAAATTAAAACCTGAACTTATTTCGCAAAAAGGTTTTCACCAAAATACCTGCTGCGTAATAACAATGCAGCAAAATCATCGGTTTTTTCATATTCCCTTGCCGTCATTGTTTATAACAAGAGAATGGCAACCTACTACAGTCTAATTAAAACTTAAATACGTAATAAAAAAATTGTATGGAATCCTAACAAAGGGTTTTTCATTAGGAGCATCATTCCCAAGGGGGCCATCGGTGACTTAACGGATACCAACGCTACCAAGACAAACATCCGGACATTTAAGGATTTATATTTATAATTTAATACTAATTATTCTCCAACGCCCATAAACCAAGCGATCTTAAATCTCTTAAATAAACACATCAAATATAATCATGCGATAATGGGCGGTCATTGGAATTATGACATATTTAATTACTTTCATTCATAAGGTTGATATGAGTACAGGTGAGTAAAGTAAAAGTAACCACTGTTGAAAGTAATCAAAAACTTTGCCGATACATTTGCATTCAAAAAATTATGTTGAAATTGAAAATTTAAGCTAAAACGAGTGAGTAATTTGTTTTTTATTGCAGGCGAGATTCACAGGCATTAAAAATGTAATGTCTTTCCACACGACGTGTTGTTCTTTAAATGTATTGAGAGCTGGATTCAATAAAGCAAATTCCGCAACATCCACTGAAAAATGATATGTAGAAAGATATGTATTATGCATATAAGATATGCATAGAAAATGGATATGTATTATGAGTATTTCCAGCAAATGTAACTTAATGGATCTGTTTATGAAAAATCCATAGTGTAATAGTGAGAGTCAGAACAAGTTGATTATCTTTGATAAATTTAATGGAAATACCCCACTTTCATTCACATTTAGACTGGTTTCGCAGAAAGTGCCAAGAAGTGAAAAAATCAAAACATCGAAAAGATTGAAAAGTGTCCCTACACTCGGAAATATGGTTAATTCCTCTCCTGGAAACAGTTCCCGCAGGCCAACATTAATACATGTACACAAATATCAATTATTTTCCTAAATCTGACTCGCACGCACAAGATTTACCTTCTGTGACAACGTGACATAGAGAGAGAAATATAGACAGAGAAAATGCAAGCATTTAAGCGATGTAGTTGGATATATCGTCAGAAGCATAAGAAAAAATGCACATTTGTGGAAAAATGTATAAAACCCAAGCGTTTTCCTAAAACCCACACCGGAAAACAGCCATGAGTTTGTCATAAAAATCCCATTATATCGCGAGTGCAAGCTTGAGTCATGAAATGGATGCCAACGAGTAATCCGAATAGATATCGATGGACTAAGGATGCGGAGACTTGACGAACTTACCCGCGATATTATAATTATCACCAACCCTCTCCTCCCCGCCCTAAAAATCGCCTCGCCCCTCCGATTAAAAGGGGTTTGGCCGAAGGAACAGAGCCGTATCCCGAGAGGGCACGTCGATAAGATGACGAAACCCCACCACCTCGATCGGAAGCCCAGGAAGTTTCAAGCGAGTCTCCGCGACGGGTGCGATACAATAGGGATGGACTTCCATCCCCTAAGAGAAGTGATTGATACAAAAACAGAAAAAAACAAAAATGAAGAGTGAGTTTATG
>WURS02037743.1:0-11367 GCA_011762765.2 Rhinocypha anisoptera
CCCCCCCGCCCCCCTAGCTCCGCCTGAGAATGCGCGTACACGTGATTCTGACTCCTTTGCCTTGCGTGCGTACCCTCCGCCTCCGTTCTCAGAAGACGCGTGGGAGGGAGGCGGACGCTGGTAATTGCGTCTCCTGCGAGACCGCATGCCCCTTCAGTTCTCAGAGGTTTGGCCACCTCCTCCTCTCCTGCTCCCACGTAAACCTCGTCTCCCCCATGCGGCCCCTCTCCTTCACTTCTCCCTCGTTCGACTCTGTCACCTCTTCCTCTCTCACCATTTCCTATATCATCTAATTATCTCTCCTCCCTTTCTACTTTCTCTTCTTCTATCACAATTTCCTCTCTTTTCCCTCTCCTATCACTCTCTTCTCCCTCTTCTATCCCTATCTCTCTCTCTCACCATTTCCTGCCTTCTCCCACTCCTCTCTCTCTCCTCTCAGTCTCTTATTTCTTCCTATCTTACCTGTCCTCTCTCTTCCCTGTCTCCCTATATCCTCTTCAACTACTTTCTCTTCCCCCCCCTTCCCTTCTTCACCTCGCTCTTCACATACTATATCTTCCTTTCTCTCTATCTTTACTTTTTCTCCTCCTCTCCTTTCTCTTTACTACCTCCTCTTTTTCTCTCTGTCGCTTGTCTCCACTCTCGTCATTTTTGTTTGTTCTCTTTACCTATTCCCTCTCTCTCTCCCTCATCTCCTTTCTACAGTTCGTATTTCTCCCTCTCTCTCTCTATACCTGCCTTCTAAATTTCGCATTTCCCCTTCTCTCTCTCTCACTCTCTCTAATTATCCTTTCTGTCTTCTCTCACGCTCACTCTCTTTTCTTTAGCGGCAACCTTGGTAAATTCCTCTTCCCTACATCCGCATCACTTCCTTTCCCTACCACCCACCGGATTTCCCCATCCCGTTTGCTTTCCGCATTCCCTTCCCTTTGCATCACTTACCTGGATGTTTCGTGCGTGCCACGGGGGAGACTTGTCCTAATTTTCCCTCGACAAAAATTAATTTTGCTTGCTTTTTGGATGACCTTCGCTGTGCAACCGAGAGTCGTCGGTGACGGGAGTCAATTTCATACACCCCCATATCCCATTCCGGCCATAATTATAATGTGCTACACGAGAAAGCATTCGGGGCGAACATGCGGGACGAGAACATTAGTTTTGAGTCTGCTCAGACGAAAGAGTCTGTGATGAAAGAGGACCTAAACAGCATTCATCCATTTCCATGCTATTAGAAGGGCTCTCTCTGTTCTGCACAAGGGCTCATGCCATTAGAGGGGTACTACAGGTGTTCTCAGTATTTAAAAAAAAGCCCATATGGTTTCAATTTGGCCCAAAACGATTACCTGAATTTTTAAAAAATTCTCAGCTGAAAATTTTATCATTTGTATTTGATCCCTTTTATCCCAGCAGCCTCTAATTAGGGTTTTTTTACTACCCTGGAAACACCTTCGATATTTGGAAATTGTAGGATGGGTGGTGTAATTACACCATGCTATAAAAAGCATGAAAGAAACCAGTCTAAGAAATCTTGCAGATACAAAAGACCCCCCCCCCCCACATAGGTCAGGTAATGAAATGGTTCTCTGGAAGCGGCCTATTGTATATCTTTTTGACACCAATGCAATGTTTCGGGAGTTCATACCGGCATAATAAAAAAAACTGCGATTTGGAACATGTGGAATTTCAATATGGTCGTTTTCCTCTCCATTCGCCGACACAACATATTAAACATAAACTAAATTTTCGATCTCAATGTGTCCTTCAGTTCTAATAATGAGGACTTAATGAAATAAATTGACAACTTCCGACGATGACAAAATTAGGGTTTGTCATCGTCACCAGGTTGACTGAAATATTTGGTAATTTTCCACATGAGTTCACTTTTTTGCGACTGACGTTTCAGTACCTCAGAGAGCGTTTGAACATCAAACAAGTCCTTATACACGACCATAGGGGAAGTGAGCAAGGGAAAATGAAGCGGAAGATGGTTACAGGGGTCGGGAGTAGAGAGAGAGAGAGAGTGAGAGGCTGGTCACCGAGTGGAATGTGTCGTAAGTAATTCGATGAAGGAAGGGGAAATTGAGAAGATTCGGAAGATGGTGGAGGTACAGGAGAAGCCTACGTCGGTTATAGTAAACACTCCTAATTAGTATGGATAAATAAATTTGACAATGAAATTATTAGCCAGGTGCGTCAAGAAAATGTGTTTCAAAATACATTTCAAGGAGGTAAATTAAGATCGCAGGTTTAATTTCTCTCTAGCCAAAATGGAATCCTGAAATATATACATTAATTTGCCAACCAACCACTTTCGGTGTGTGCCCTAGTATTTTATTTATATGGAAATAGCCAATTACTTATCTTATTGCATTTTCAATAGAATTACTTAGGATAGGCTCACATTGATAATTGAGAATTATACGGATCCTGCAATCTTGTACAAGCATGGCAGCAGAAAGCAGAAAATATTTAGTGTATATCTTTAGGTTATTTGTAAGGGCATTCCAATAAAATAGCAAGCGATATATTTCATACTCAAAAACTATCGAACAAGCAATTGTTACAGATATCAAAGACGCTAAAATCGATTTATTTTCTCTAATACTACGGCATGAAACGTAGTTCTACGTCCCACGTGCCTCCGAGTAGAGACGTCTGCTTTCAAAGTTTTATCACAACATTGATACAAGATTTTCTTCGGTAGCGACCATCTTCAATTTGGTTAATAATATTTTTAGATAAATTTTTGCTATGGGCTCTTATTGTAATTGATTTGTGAATCTAATTTTAACCTAAAAGTTAAATCCAGCAAAAGAATAATGTTTTCAATCTCTCCAAGATGAATTCAAAAAGAGATAAGGATTGAGAGACAAATGCACTAAGATATATTACTAACTCAAAAAATAGTCATTCCCGTCCTGCCATAAACATGATATAGACTATAATTGATATTATGCCTTAAATCGTTAGAACATTTACCTGAATGCCAGAATTTGACAGAATATAATAAAAATCCCAGCCGAATTGAACTACAATTATAAATTTGTCGTGATAAAAGTGATTATTAACTTACAAGAAATTATATATTACTGATAAAAAAATACTAGGCGGACAAACAACGCTCTAATTTACAGTTTCGGCTAAATATTTAATGTAAGTGTTTGACTCTGGCTAATGTTGCTTCTATTTTCTCGTTGAATTTCTAATACACGTTGAATAGGTCCTCAAAAAACCTTCCATCATTAAAAATAAATTTGACTACGGAATCATATTTTTAAATGAGATCTCCACTTCATAATTACCGGCGCAAGCTCGGACCACGGACTAAAATGTAAAAGCAAAATCTCAACCTCCGACCTGATAAAACTATGCCTACCTTTCAATTCTGGTTCTTTGCGGGGACTTCAGTTATCATACAGTTTAGCGTTCGTAAATAAAATATTTCGCGTGAAAATAGAAATATTACCTTCCAGGACATTTTCTTAAAGGTTTCAACTTTGCTTTTCTCCTCGTTCTACGAAAACAAGCACCATTTATTAAAACCATAAAAACCTCATCACGCTTGAAAGTACGTAATTCGTACATACCACTAATATCCACGATAAAATGAGCACTTTTGTTAGCCTTTTACTTTATCATATATGTCATTATCCGATTACTAAAGGAATTTTGTTCTCTAAAGAAAACACCACAAATCTGAAGTTATAAATATACATCCATATACGCATATTAACACATTTTTTTTTGGAATTGTCAATGGTATTAGCATAAAAACTTTCAGAGTGTCCTTCAGAATTTTAGGCCCAACTATGTCAACTATATTTTTTATACTAACTATATTTTGATATGAAATGATCAAAAATAGTGTATTCTCACTTGAAAGTTTTATTTTGTAAAACTGGTTCTAACCCTTATCGTCAAGATCAAGTATGAGACGATGACGCTGAAGGTTGAAATTATCTTTGACAAATAAACATTTTTATTGTGGATACAGTTTTTTTATCATTTTACATAATTGAGAATGTCTATTTATGCGATTTGTAACTATTCGCAAATAAAAGAAGGCGTTGAACTGAAACTACCATTGTATTTTTCAAGGCAAGGTAGCTCGTATTAATTTCTTGTGGACAAGCATGAATGTAATAAAGTAATGTGAAACTCAGAAAAGGTACTTACATACTAAAGACCAGAGTTAATGCACGTCGCACACGGAAAGGAACTTGGCTTACCTGAAAAATAAGGAAATGTGTATAAATATCATAAAATAAAGAATTTCATAAAGTAATATGTACATTCAAAAACGTTTACAGTTGGTTTTTACAGAAGATTAATAAATAAGTTTTCAATTACCTAATTCTCAAAAACATTTCAATATGATGTCATGTTATGTATCGATTCTAAATACGAAAATCAGTCCTTGATCGGCATATTTGTTGAATACGATTGTTCATTTTACGATTTAGAAGGTAAAAGAAATTAATTATAATGTTTTCAAAATATTCTGTAAAATAAAATGGTTAAAATATGAATGGATAAAATATAATGATCCTAAAATCATTTATTATCTAAAACGAAAGTTTATCGATAAACTATTTTGGATACTTGTATATCTCGAAACTGAATGTGATAGTCTTGCTATATCTCACAAATATTTTAAACTAGAGCATTTTATACAGTCATAAACATGTCCTCTGAAACCTTTCCTGGTTTATTAATAAACATTAAAATGACTTCCGTTTTTATTTACAATTCTACTTCAAGGTAATAAGATTTAAATAACCCCGGAAGAAGCAACGTGGGGACAAGAACTTAATGGAGGAATGAATACGAACAAGGAACCTCACTATTAATAAGAAATGATAAATTATTTTAAGTCCTCTAGAATAGCGTTGACTCCTCAGCGTGAAGTGAATAATATGCCCGCTGTCAGTGGCGTGGTTTCAAAGTCAGAGAAGCAGTAACCTCTACACACGAGTGAACATGGAGAGGAAATGCAAAAGCGAGTATGTCATGCGGTACTTGTGATACGTCGGAGAGGAACATGGACCAATACACGGGAGTCCTAGTTAACTACAACCACATACGTTCTCATGTCTTCCAGAATAGCAGTTGAAAGCAGTTTGACACCCACTTCAATCTTCAATTTAAACAAACACTAGGAACGTGACCTACACCTTTGACACTCCCTTTAAGTTTCCATTTTCTAAAGACCGGCACATCTAGTTCGACTGCTCCTCTCGAAATGCGATAGGAACATAAATAGAACGAAATTATATAACATACGAACGTGGTAATGATACTGGAAATAATATTAAGTGTTCATAAATATAATGCCGCTAGAGTAAATTCTTCTTTCCACGAGGTGAGTGTGTCCATTGGGTTCCACAGGGTGAGTGTGTTCACCAAGTGGGAGACTCGAAAAGAATTTACGTAATACGCCGAGAAAGCATCAAATCTTTCTTCAAGACTCAGCTACATTTTTATATAAATAATAAATTTCTTTTGTCTCAGCTTCCGCACTAAATGAGCTTCAAACATAGATAAAATGTATTTCGCTAATACGATAAAAATAAATTATATTAATCTGATATTTCGAAAATAATAACATCTCGGTGTCATCAACAAAAAGAGAAATCACATAAGATAGATGGGATCATGTACGCGCAAAAGCATAAAATGCGGTAAAAATTCCGATTCTTCTTTCTATGGTACATAAAAGTCGAAATAATTACCCTAAATGTCAAAAAAGGGTAACTTCAATCGAACAGGAATCGTCGTTATGGGAGGAGTGGACTTTATTTACACAAACTGTTGCCAAAAGGAAAGTAGTGACGAGAACAATAGGTAAACAATATAGTACAAGCTATCACTCATTGAGCGTTCATAATATATTTTTCATAATTTTCAGTAGACTTATTTTTGGCTATTAAAGCACAAAAATACTAAAAATGTATTTTAAAAGTTATTAGATAGTCCTTTGTCTAACTATTAATTCGGTCAAAAATGCATGCTTTACGCTTATGACTACAGGAGGAATAATGTTTTAAAATATTTCTAATGACTATATTAAGATTGGCTAATTGCTAATGAATATTGGATTTATTAAATTTAATCATACATGATAATATGCACAGTGCATATGCTAAACGAACTCGAAGAGGATTTGTGTCGCTGTGGTGAAGGGGTTTGCACAACGAAAGTTTATGTCACATCTTTGGAGGGTTTCTTCTTGATATAGCTCATTTAGAAGAGCCTTTTTGTTCCCCATGAGATAGACCTATCGACTTCAGTCCCTAGAATGAAGGTAAGGGAACAAAAGAGGAGTGATAATGGTCTACTTGACCCTGGAACCTAGACGAGATCATTTGGTGGGATAGGTCAGTGGACAACAGAAAGCAAAGGAAGAACTTTTGACCGTTGAGCTATCTTCTTTTAAAGAAAAGTTTCAAAATTGTTAGCATAAAGTATTAGGTAGCTCATGTTCTGGCATCGACCTACTAAGACTATATCACGTTTTATATACTTTCGGAGATACCTGAATGAAATTAAAGGTTCAACAAAAATTTTAAGTGTAATAAAGTATGTTTGATATTGTAACATAGTTTTGGTCATGGTTGTCTTTATTTGCATAATTTCAAGATAATCTCTAACAGAGTAATTGTAATGTTCCAATTCGCGATTACTTTGATTGCATTAAGTCCATTTTAGCGATGCTGAAATCGACCCGAATCTTCTTTAGAGGAAAGATGTTGTGAAGAGAGGATTCATGATCCCTTTTAAGTCATCGAAAGCATTGAAATAGTAAAATTTAATATAAATTATTTGCCACATGAATCATAACACATTCACTACTGCGTAAGGTCATACGTGAATTTCATACTTCTACTCACTACACCAGGATAACAGAACTTTAAACAGTTAACCGGGAAAACACATAGAAATAATTATTCTTAACTAATTAACACAGGCAAAAGTTAAATCATCACTCTTCCTGTGGTTGAAACTTACGACAAATATTAACAGGCAAATTGGAGATAGTGGGTCATGCAATATAAGCACAAGCTCGTGGATAAAGTGAATTGAACAGAAAAACGAATTGACTAATATGCAAAAGAGATGTGTAGATAATTTAAAAATAAGCAGGAAGTAACAGCAAATAGCGGGTTTTGTTAATTTATTATAGAAAAACAAAGAAGGAAGAGAAGTCTTCTAAGCATTGCTTAAGATCATGCAGAAGATAGTGTGAGAAACGAATAATTATCCGCCTTGTCGGTACCAATATGCGCGCTCCTGGCGGCCACTACATACATGAAGTGAGCTAAGAGGGGTAAACACATCAATAATCAATTTTTTAATATATTTTTATAGTAATTTCAGTTTTATTTTAAAGTAAATAAAAAAAGGCTAGGTCTGAGTATTTATTAGAATTAACAAATATTGTAGAGTTTTAGATTTTTATAGACGTCAATTTTAGATTTGCAGTTTATTGTGCGTATGACGATTCCATGTACCTTATACAAATACCTTATGAAGAAGTGATTGTGCATAAGTATTGTATAACTAATTAAGTAATTATGAGGTGTTTCTTGTAAAGTTGATGTTTTTAAGCACAAATATAAAATTGACGTTGTACCGCCATGTTGACTCACGACACCGCAGTATTTTATATGGTTCGCTTTAAACACTTGTTCTTCATCTTGATAGGGCGTAAGACCACCACTAACATACTCTACAATATTTGTTAATTCTAATAAATACTCTGACCTAGCCATTTTTTATTTACGTTAAACTAAAACTGAAATTATATTATACTTTACATATCATCGCCAGCTACATTTGTGTTTACCCCTCTTAGCTCACTTCATATAGCGGCCGCCAGAAGCGCGCATGCTGGTACCGACAAGGCGAATAGAAGAGTAAAGAAGTGAAGTCAAATCTAAGTGAGAAAATAAAAAGTGGAAGTATAAAGATCTGGTGAATCATAAGAGATAATGGATTCCTATGACTAATGAATGAAGGATATAAGAAAAGGATAAGTTATAAAGGATATAGTAAAGATAAACTGCCAGGAGTGAAGATAATGAGCATTATATAAGGACGAGTGGGCTGAAGGCTGAAGTCATCGAATCGAAAGACTAATATCATGAATTATCAATTAGGTATCGTGACAGAATGTATTGCGAAAGAGAAGGTTGAAGTTAGGCTTCCGTGAAAATCTAAAGAGGGAGTTATTAAAAAAAAACAAGAAAATATTGTTACCCCCAATTTTTTTTAAATCCAGAAAAAATATCTTTCATGGATCGCACCCAGATCTCGTTCTACCAATACGCGTAATAAATAGTACGAACTTTACAATGCAGGGCACTCTGAATCTCAGTTTGCTTGTAACGTGTCCTTCAGCCAGTGAGAAATTATCGTCCTTGGACGTGAAAAGATGATGGCCTCGTTTTCAAAGAAGAAAATTCTGGAACGCGTCCCGCAGAAGAGGCTGCCACTGTTCTTGGTACCGGGTATGGGAGTCTCCTTTAGTATATTTCGCGAGTGCGAGAGCGCGCTCTCACATTCCCCGACTCGTCAATCGAGACGAAGTCCGTGACGGTGTTTGACGTTTCGGCTCCGGCATAGACTCGGAGGCATCTCCTCCCCGTCGCTTAACGTCATCCCTGACGCGCAGGCAACAAACCATACACATAAACGCGGTTATCGCGGACGCATTCTCCTCCTCCCTCCCTCGCTACCCCTCCCGCAGCGCCATTCGGGTGACGGGCGACAGTGAGCGACGTCGTTTGGGTTGCCTACCCCCACAGGATCAAAGCACGCTCGTCTCACGAAACCCGTTTTCAGGCGGCCTCCAAGGAGGTACGACCCGTGGGCCTTATCTTCGGGGGAGGAGACCAGGTTCCAACACCGTTTCGTAGCTACCAGAAAAAAAATCGTTTTTCTAAGCTAACATTCCCTATCAGTGACTTCTTTACTCTCCTCGAGCGGAGTCTATTGCTACCCGCGCTCGGTCACTCTTCCTTTAGCCGGGAGAAAAACCATTTGGTTTGCTGTCGACGCAATAATCAGTTCATTAAATTCTATACTATAATCATCCACGTGCCGAACCATTCAAGGAGGAGATGAGTCAAACTAGGAAATTTGTTGACCCTGTGGACATGAAATTTTAATACGGAGCCCGAAAAATTAATTTATAAAGTGGTAGAGTGATGGTTTTTTAAATAACTGTTATTTTTCCACAAAAGAACAGTTATTTTAAAAACCATCACTCTATCATGGAATTCCACCAAGTGACGGCCTCCACAGTGAACTTTGTTATAAAGTGGTAATAAAACTGCAGTAATAGGGTCTAAATGATTTTTTTAACAATTTCGAGTCACAATCATTTGTACATAGTTAAGCACGAGAACAGCTAGCCATTGATGTGGAATTAAATGGTATCTTACTTGTTTCGAAACATTGTCACACTCTGGCTCTAATACGCGTTTCAAGAGTCCATTTGTTTTACAAGAGAACTTACCATATTTTTACAAAGAGTTTTACTCGATTCAAGAGTACCATTTGTATTATACAAAGTTTCACACATCATATATGAAAACCATTGGTGGATAACAATAATATTATAAATACTATATACACATTTAAAAAATTAAATTAAATTCTGCAGATAAATTCAAACTTTAATGGCGTTATAAACAACTTGAATGTTACTAAGTCAATATACTAATTCAAACGAGTAATTTGAAAGTATTCTTTCTTTCTCTTAGAAGTAAAGAAGGAAACGCGGTGAAATTCAAATATAGATTTTTTATTTTACGTTTGCTGAATGTTTGTATTTCTAATATTCTCCTGTGAACCTTACTTAATAAATCTATACGGCTGGAAATACATATTATAATAAATTCTATAATAAGTTTCGATAGAAACCCACTTGTATAGTATTTTATTTCGAAAATCAAGTTTCGGAAGAAATCTAATTTCTCACTTATGACATGTGATTATATTGAAGCCTGAAATTATCAGTTAATTCATATATTTTTTTGTTTCAAAAATATAATTTTAGGTGTGATATCGTTGACTCTTGATTATTTTCCTAATTTATACTTCAATGGAAGATTATTACACTAATCTTAGTAAGCTAAGATTAATCAAGATAAGGTATTATATATATTATGCATATTTTTAACATAGTAGTTTTTACTAATAATGTGTTTTAACTGTAAATATAACTGGAAACGCCGTTAATCATTATAATATCTTCCGTAGCAGATAGAAGAGGCCTTTACTTTGTGGAAGTATAACATGTTATAATAACTAAAACACTTTCCTTTCCACTGAAAATATTTATTCACGATTAGTTTCGCTACTAACTCCGTAGCATTATCAAGTAGGTCAAAACTTTAAAATACCCTCCCTCTACTTTATAATTATACGGAGTTAGTAGCGAAACTAGTCGTGAATAAATATTTCAGTGGAAAGCAGTGTTATAATTATTGTAAAATAATATCTTCCATTTTGAACGATTATAGAGGTATAACAGTATTGCATTGTATAAATCTCAGCGAGTTAAAGTTTAAAAAATTAGTCAATAAAGGTTTATTTGGTGGAATAGTTCATCTTAACTTTTCTAGTACCAATTTACAGGGTAAATGTTACTATATTCAATATATTGATAACGTAAACTCAGCGTTTGCAAACTCACTTAACCCAACTCCTCTATAAATACACCGTATTTCCCTTTAGTGCGAGCTATCTCACCAAGGAGATTCTTATATCAATGGGTTGGGGGGAAGAATCAATCCAGAACATATAAGGCATAAGAAGATCCCGCCACAGCCCTGCTTCCACTTGCACCACCACTACCGCACCCTCAGAACCCAGAAAAGTGGAACGCTCTCGTAAATACTACGGAAAGCGACGGCTTATTTCACCCCATCAAGTTTTGATCAAGCCACCGGGCCATTTTTCCATACGCCACCCCCGGGAGATGAATTCTCTCCTTTTTTCACGGTTGAGCGCGAGGGGAAAGAAGTGCTGGTGCGTGGTGTGGGGATCGGGCGGTTTTAGGGGGTTGGCATGTTCGCACCATCGCCTTCGCGAGGGAGAGCAGGGCAAAGGACGCAGGAGTCTAAGGGAGATGGATGCTCACTTCCCTGGCAACAAACCGTTCCATCGCTTCGACCCGCCCGAGGTTTCCAACCCCCCTCTCCCCAGTGAGTGCGTGAGTGAAAGAGGGAGCTGCGATACCTCCTCCCTCCATCCCTCCATCCCTCCCGTACTCCCGCTGTTGAGGCGAACCGCACCCCTCGTCGGGGGAAACCCTCCACACCCAGCCCCTATCGCTCGTTCGTGCCTTTGAAGAGGATC
>WURS02037754.1:0-11365 GCA_011762765.2 Rhinocypha anisoptera
GATTCGAATTCATCACCGATTCGAATCTAATCCTTTCACTCTGTTGTGATTCGAATTCATCACCGATTCGAATCTAATCCTTTCACTCTGTTGTGATTCGAATTCATCACCGATTCGAATCTAACCTTCACTCGGTTGTGATTCGAATTCATCACCGATTCGAATCTAACTTTCACTCTGTTGTGATTAGAATTCCTCACCGATTCGAATCTAAGCCTTTCACTCTGTTGTGATTCGAATTCATCACCGATTCGAATCTAACTTTTAATTTGTTGTGATTCGAATTCATCACCGATTCGAATCTAACTTTCACTCTCTTGTGATTCGAATTCATCACTGATTCGAATCCAACTCTCACTCTGTTGTGATTCGAATTCATCACAGATTCGAATCTAACTCTCACTCTGTTGTGATTTGAATTCATCATGGATTAGAATCCAACTTTCACTGTTAATGATTCTAATTCATCACTAATTAGATAATCTATTTAATTAATCCCATTTAATCTCTTAATCCAACTTTTACCTTAAGATGAACATGAAGCCTTTTTAAGCCGAGAAGAGTGTCTCAATCGAGGTTGCATCTACAACACCTCAAGTTACATTCCAACTGCACCAGCTTGTTTCCTTGATCCCCACCGAATTCGATATCGGCTAATCTCGAACAAACCCGAACAACTACCGAACGGTCTTCGATGGCGACTGGCTCTTCAGCCCTACTTTGCAAATCAAGCAACAATCAAACAAATTGGACTTCTCAATCTCACACTCTACACTCTAACGGATCGAATTATTCGAATTCGAATCGAAGATGGCAATCTACCTGCCATACCTAAACCGGAAGTTCCTCTTCGGTTGAGTTTAGAAGCTAAAGAGTTTCTATACCGAACTGCTTACGATGTGAATGTTTCCGATGATGGACGGATTAGTGTGATTCGTCAAGCTACGGGAGTTAAACTGCTTGATACCAGTCTTGGTGGATTTATACTGACGGAAAGAGGATCGCTTATCTCGACTTTCCTGCCCAGTCGTGATGTGTATGGATTGGGTGAGAATTATCATCAAAATCTACGACATGATTTGGATTATAAAGAGTATGATGTCTTCTCGCTCACCTGGAACTATGATATACAAGATGAGGTAGGTGGGGAAAAATGAGAAAAGGTTGCTGTTCATATAGTACGTAACATTTTTTTAAAAAACACTTATTCTGATTCTGAAGTCACTTTGGAACCTAACCCTCAATGTGTTGTCACACTTTCCTGCCACTCTCTCTCTCTCTCTCTCTCTCTCTCTCTCTCTCTCTCTCACTCTCTCTCACTCTCTCACTCATTCACTCACTAACTCTCTCACTCTCTCTCTCTTTCTCTAATATGTTATGTATGAAAGTGTGACACCCTATCTATATGCTTGCAATTGAACAAACTCTTGATGTTGTTCACATCTTCCCGCCACTCCCTTTCTCTCTCTCTCTCTCTCTCTCTCTCTCTCTCTCTCTCTGATATGTTAGACATTGGTATGAAAGTGTGACACCCTATCAATATGCTTTCAATAGAACTAACCTTCGATGCTGTTACACTTTTCCGCCAATCTCTCTAATATATATTAGACATTGGCATGAAAGTGTGACACGCTATCTATGGAACAATGGAACTAACTCTAGGTGTTGTTCACACTTTCCCGCCAATCCAATAGACACCGTACGGTGGAGCGCATCCCTTCTACGTGTCAATAGAAGACGAGAAAGGCCACGCCCACGGAGTTCTCTGGTGGGATGCCAGCCCTCAACACTACCGTCTACTTCCGGCGCCCGGTTTGGTCTGGCAGAGTACGTCATCTACGATCGATCTCTTTGTTCTGCTGGGCGATGGACCCGAACATGTGGTGCAACTCTACAGTGGACTGGTTGGGAGACCTTCGATTCCACCATACTGGGCTCTTGGGTTTCACCTGGGTGACATTGCCAAGCCTAGTGTGGAGAAGGCGAAACGCAATCTGGAGGAGAATCTCAATATTACCGACTTGCCTTTGGTGAGTAAAATCAACACTTTTAAATACTAAACTGAATCGGAATAAAATTCGAATCATAACACAGAAAGTTAGATTGGAATCGGTTTAGAATTCGAATCACAATAGTGAAAATTAGATTCGAATCGGTAACGAATTCGAATCACAACAATGGATTCGAATCGGTAAAGCACAGTGAAAGTAGCGTAACTCTCACAGTAGTACTGTGACAGTACCAAAACGTGGGTGGCACCATTCTGCAAAAATAACTGAACATTAAACATAGGACATAGAACAGAGAAAACCACGACCATATTATTTTCATTAATATATAGAAGAAATATTCTTTGTTTGTTTGATTTGAGCGAATGTGAGAGATTAAGAATGAATTTTAGAATTGTTTACTCGATTCAATTCTATTTGAAATTTTCATGCAGAAAAATGTGAATAATGTCAGATTTAGATATCTTCTATATAATTAGAATTATGCATTAATAATTAAAATTTTCGTTTTATGTCACAAACGATTTTCGGGCATGCGCAGTAAAATTCATACTTTAAACCAATTAGAATCTGACTTTTGTTGTTATGATTTGAATTTATAACAAATTCGAATCTAACTTTTGTTGTTATTATTATTATTATTTAAATTTATAACAAATTTGAATCTGATTTTTGTTGTTATCATTTGAATCTTACTTCTAATTTATTACCGATTCAAATCAAATCTTTCTGTGTTATGATTCGAATCTTATTCCATTATTCGATTCGAATGTTGTGCATAACTCTTCAGATTCGCATTCAATTTGATTCAAATTTCTTTTTACATAACCCTTCAAATTATGATAACTCGAGTTTGACCTCGGCGGTAATCTAATTTTACTCTTTTTTTTGCACACACACGTAATTTGTGTTTTTCTAAAATGTCATAGTAAATTGTGATAGTTTTAAGTTTTAAGTTGATAATTGACCCCCCGGTTTAAAATGTTCTTGAAATAGGATGGATACCATCTAGGTGGCACTCCACCTACAGCCCTAAGCTACCCATCGTTCACTCTACACGATTCGATTTACGGCGATCTACCCGAGTACCTAAACGAGACCTGCCGAAAGAATGGTCTTCGTTGGACCTTCTCACTTCGCCCCGTAATCGAAGCCGTCGCAGACTACTCACCCTATGCCAGGGGAACTCAACACGAGGTGTTTGTGCAGAAAACGGTGGAATCGAAGAGAGCTCGATCTACCCAGTTCTATCATTCGGCCAGCAGTTGGGCCTATCCGGACTTTTTGCGACCTCAAACCAGTGAGTGGTGGGCAAATAGTTTGGGTCCGTTTCAACGAGCTCTCGAGTTTGATGGTATCTCACTGGTAAGTGCGAAAATTTTGAACACTGATTTATAATTTTCATCAATAACAATGAGATCACGTGACCTATTTGGTAAAAAAAGATATAATCAAATTAATTTTATACATTTAAAAAACAATTTTTCTGAATTCTAATCTATTTTCTATTTTTATTTTGAGAATTCGAATTACAACAAAAAAAATTAAGTTTCGAATGAGTTGGGAATTTAAATCACAACAGTGAAAGTTAGATTCGAATTGGTTGAGAATTCGAATCACAATAGTGAAAATTAGATTCGAATCGGTAACGAATTCGAATTACAACAGTGAAAGTTAAATTCGAATCGGTTGGATAAATTCGAATCACAACAGAGAAAGTTAAATTCGAATCGGTTGAGAATTCTAATCACAACAGTGAAAGTTAGATTCGACTCGGTTGAGAATTCTAATCACAACAGAGAAAGTTAGATTCGAATCGGTTGGATGAATTCGAATCACAACAGTGAAAGTTAGAATCGAATCGGTTAGATAAATTCGAATCATAACAGTGAAAGTTAGAATTGAATCGGTTAGATAAATTCGAATCATAACAGTGAAAGTTAGGTTCTAATTTGATTCTAATCAGTAAACAATTTAAATTTGAGCTCTCTTTTCTCTCAATTTTTTAAAAATTTTATTATTTTTTTTATTTTTGTATTTCTTTCAAAAAAAATTTCCCTTTTCTCTCACTGCCACACATTTAAACTCTCTCAATTTGGCGCGCTGAGGCGAGAAAGGCGTGGCCTAAAAAGGTTTGTTGTGGTTGTCTTCTGAGCAAAAAGCATGCACACTAGTGTATGTGTGTGTGAGCTCAAGCTTTATCTCCGTTTCCAACATTTTCTGTTGTGTGAAAAAAACTTGACCAATTGATTAATTGATTGACTACTCATCGAACTACAACAAAAAAAATGGATCCCAATTCACTTGGGCCTTCGGTTTCATCGTTTAATATTCCGAATAATAATAATAATAATAATAATAATAATAGCAATGAGAAGAAACCCGTACGAGAACGTGCCATAGACTGGTCACTTCGGTACCAGATTGCAAAAGAGTTTGCCGCCAACTCCAAACTCCGACCTTGTGAAGTGTACAAGAGATACAAACATCTTCTGACACGAGATCAGATTAATCACATTTTTCGAACACACCGAAAGATTATAGCCGCGATTCAAAGTGCCGGCGGACAGTTGCCACAAAGCAAGATTTTGTCTCGACAAAAGGCGATCTTCAATCTTGCCGAAGCACGAATCTGTCACTGGATTGTCGAGTGCAACTCGAAAGGATTGCCACTGTCGGGTAAACAGGTCAAAGAGAAGATGTTGTGGATGATTCGAAAGCTTTGCAATCATTTTGGCTGTCACGAGGACTATCAAGAGTTGGATTTTCATGCCAGCAGTGGATGGATGGATCGATTCAAGAAACGTGTGAATCTTGCAAAGTATCATATGCGGGGCGAATTGATGGGTGCCGAGTTGAAGGATTTGGAACCGTTTCGACGTGAACTCAAACAGCTGATCGAGCAGAGGGGGTTTGAGCTTTGGCAAGTCTACAACGGGGATGAGTGTGGCTTGTGGTGGAAGTTGATCTCGGATTCGAAGGAATCGCCTGGCGGCACAACCACAACAACAACAACAACCACTACGAAAAACAAACGACGTCTCACTCTTTTTCTTGGTAAGTCTTCTACCTATTTTTAGGGATATATATATTATTTTGAATATTATAATAGAGTTAGACTTTTCAAAATACTAAAAATATCTAGGCAACATTTTTAAAAAATGATTGCTACATTGAATATACGACTCTGAAATTGTTTTTTAGACAATAATCAATTGAGTTAGGTTAGAAATTGGAAAAAAACGGATGCAAAGCTGCTAAGGTCAAACTCGGGTTACTATAATTTGAATAGGAATATGCAAAAAAAATTGAAACGAATCGAGTGAGAATTGGAAAAGTTTGAATTCAAAATCAATCAAATTCAATTAGAATTCGAAGAGTTATGCACAAAATTCGAACCGAATCGGAATAAAATTCCAATTATAACACAGAAAGTTAGATTCGAATTGATAATGAATTAGAATCACAACAGAGTGAAAGTTAGATTCGAATCGGTTAAGCACAGTGGAAGTAACGTAACTCTCAAAGTACAAAAACGTGAGTGGTAGAATACCAAACAATGACAGAACATAGAAAACCATATATTATTATTCATTATTAATGAATCATTAATATATATAGGAGGAGAGACTTGTATTATATTTTTGTACTATTATAATAGGTCGTGGTTTTCTATGTTCTATGTTCTGTCATTCTTTGGTATTGTACCACCCACGTTTTTGTACTATGAGAGTTACTCTACTTCCACTGTGCTTAACCAATTCGAATCCATTGTTGTGATTCGAATTCTTAACCGATTCGAATCTAACTTCCACTGTTGGTGATTCGAATTTTACTCCGATTTGGTTCGAATTTTGCGCATAACTCTTCAAATTCTCATACAATTTGATTCGAACTTTTTCAATTCTCAATCGATTTGATTCGAATTTTGTTGCATATTCCTTCAAATTATGATAACCCGAGTTTGCTCGCTTTGCCAGTTTGCTTATATATTATTATTTATTATATATTTGACAGCATCAAACGCAACGGGTGATCACCGTTTGAAGCCATTCTGCATTCACACCATCAAAAACCTGTCCGGAATGCCACACACCAAAGAAGGTCGATCGCAACTTCCGGTGGTGTGGAGTCACCACGAATCCACCTGGATGGATTACAAACTCTTGATGAACTACATTCACAACTACTTCATGCCCACTGTCAAACAGTTTCAACTGGAACGTGGAATTCCCGAGAACCGACAAAAATGTCTTCTCCTTCTCGACAATGCGCCTGCGCACAAAAAGATGGAATCCGAAGAGCCGTATCTCTTTGATGGGTCGTGTTTTTTGACTATAAAAATTCTACCCCCTCACGTGACCAGTCAGTTGCAACCACTGGATCAGTGGATCAGTCGGTGCTTCAAAGCGGGCTATATTGATCGAACCTTGCAACGACTCGAACAGATTTCCAACTGTACCAACTATCAGAGTGCACTGGATGAGTTTGTCAAATACTTTGATCCGATGACCGCGGTGACCACTATTGGTGACTCTTGGAATCAACTTCCTTCAAGCACTTTTAGGTAAGAGTTCTATTGGAATTGGAAAAGCAACAAATAATTTTGTTGCTATATAAAAACCTAAAAACATTGAAAAATTAAACTTTAAACTAGTCAAGAAAACAACTCAAAAATAATTCGAATTTAGATAACAGTTTAAATCGAATTAGATAAGAATTCGAATCGAATCACTTGGCTCGTGCGTAGGAGATATTTCTGATCAAATGAGATGAAAACTCGAATTGAATAGACAAACATTTAGGCAGGATAGAGAGAGAAAGAAAGAGTTCGAATCGAATGAGATTAAAATTCGAATTTGGATAAGAATTCGAATCGAATAATTTGACGCATGCGCAGGAGATATTTCGAATCGAATGAGATGAAAACTCGAATTGGATAGACAAACATTTAGGCAGGAAAGAGAGAGGGTTTGAATCGAATCAGATAAAAATTCGAACTGGACAAGAATTCGAATCGAATCGTGTAAAAAATTCGGCGCATTTGCAGGAGAGAGTGAGTTCGAATTGAGTTAGATGCCAATTCGAATCGAATTGAGTCAAACAAACACTTGGTGCATGTGATAGAGAAAGAAAGTGGAAGAGTTCGAATCGAATTCGATGAAAATTCGAATCGAATTGAGTCAAACAAACACTTGGTTCATGTGTAAGAGAAGGAGAGTTCGAATCGAATTTATATCCGATTCGAATCGAAATTCGAAATGAAAAGTTGAATATTTTAACTAACTTTTTTTTAAAATTTATCATTTTAGAATGGGCTGGAACAATCTACTCGGAGGCCATTTTCCCGGTTACAAGTGTAACTTCAAGGGGAAGGTTATGTTGGAGAATCAGAAACAGCTCGGCGAAAGATTGGGAAAATACGGGCTTTATCTGATCTCGCTTCTGTACGAAGACAAGGACATTCCACTCACCGATTTGATGTGTATCACCGAGAAGGAAAAGTACAGTCTACGTTTGCCTGATTCGAGGCGTAAAAGTCAAAAACAAGGCAGCCCGATCAATATAACCTGTACACCTGTGATTGTGAAATATATGCCTTCGCCATCGGAGGAATCATCCGAATCCATTCTTATGGAGGATTCATCATCTTCGGCGAACAAATCCACCAAACGGATTAAAACTGAATTAGACACTGAAACACAAGTCGACACAAATCTTAGTAATAATAGTACAACAACAGAAACAACAACAATCAAAGATGATTCTAATATTCATCATCAATAAACTTAGACAACCTTCTCGTTTCTACGCATGCGTGAAAACTAAGTTAACTTGAAGACAAGATAATGAAGAAAGAGAGGGAGGGGAGAATGAGAGAGAGAGAGAGAGAGCTTTGTGTGTGTGTGTTAAAAAAAATTTTTTACTTGACGAGTGTATATAAGTCCAGAAGGATTCATATTTTTCGGCAAACAAATCTGCCAAACGGATTAAAACTGAATTAGACACTGAAACACAAGTCGACACAAATCTTAGTAATAATAATAGTACAACAATTGAAACAGAAACAATTAAAGATGATTCTAATATTCATCATCAATAAACTTAGACAACCTTCTCGTTTCTACGCATGCGTGAAAACTAAGTTGAAGAAAAGATAAAGAGAGAGAGAGCTTTGTTGTGTGTGTGTGTGTGTGTGTTAAAAATTTTTTTACTTGGCGAGTGTATATATTTTGAATTTTTTTCGCATTTTTGTTAAATTTTTATCAAATTTCTCGAAATTTAAAAATTCCATTAATGAGAGAGATAGGTCGAAGATAGATAAACAAAGGTATTCTAAATAGCTCACGTGATCTTGAAGTTATTTTTGTTTATTAATTCTACTTTATATAATAATAAATTTATTTTTTTCTCCCCAAAAAATTTCCAACTATCCCTCCTCCCAAAAAAAATCCCTAGATTGACAATGACCCGTATGACACGCCCAATACTTTGAATCCGTACTGTGCCAACCTAACCCAACTATCCTGGCTACGGTGGCGTACCATCTGTCCGGATGCTCGGCAAGGCGAGAACAGTGAACATCGACACGTGGAGGTGCATAACCTATATGGTGCCACAATGGGCACGCCAACTGTGAGAGCTATGGAAAAAGCAAGTGGCGAGCGCCCCCTGGTGTTGAGTTATTCGACCTTTCCTTCGTCGGGAGCGAGTGTGGGACACTTTGTCCAGTGGAGCAATGCCACCTGGCCTAGCTTGCGACAGTCGGTGGTTGCGATGCTGGAATTTTCACTTTTTGCAATTCCTTTGGTAAGTTGGGGATATTTCGGAGAGAGAGAGAGAGAGAGAGAAAGAGTGATATAGTGAGAATATTGAATAAGAGAGATAAAAGAGTTTGAATAGATTCGGGTACATAAATTAGAGCTGAATTAGATAAGATATAATTTCAAATCGGATCGGATCAGATAAAAATTCGAATCGAATTGAATCAAATAAAAATTGGAATAAAAATCAGATCAGATATAAATATGAATAGAATTGAATCGAATAAAAATTTGAATTGGTTCGGATTGGATAAAAGTTTGAATCGAATAAAAATTTGAATTAAATCGGATTGGATAAAAATTCGAATTGGATTAGATTGGATAAAAATTCGAATAGAATCAGATAAAAGATTTAATAGAATTGAATTGGATATAAATTCGAATCGGATCTGGTAAAAATTTTTAATAGAATAGAATATTGGATAACAATTCGAATCGAATTGAAAATAAATTCGAATTCGAATAGAAACGAAGTGAATGAAAGAGTGTAAGCGTTTCTGAGAAAAAGAGTATGGGAAATTCTAAATTTAATTAATAAAGAGTGCATTATTTTTTAATATAATCAAAAATAAAATTAATATTTTTATCTAAAAATAAGCAAATTTTTATTTAACTAAAATATGTTGTTTCAGAGTGGAACCAACATTTGCGGTCACAAGTCGGACCGATCCGACGTGGAACTGTGCCGTCGGTGGTACCAACTCGGTGCCTACTACCCGCTGAGTCAAAACCTCAACTTTATGTACGCCACCAACGAGAAGGACCCAGCCAGTTGGCTCACCCACCAACCGGAAGTGACTCGGTCCGCGGTGGAGGCACTGCGCATGCGCTACCGACTTTTGCCTTATCTCTACACCCGGTTTTATCGGGCTCACGTGGCGGGTGAGACTGTGGCTAGGCCTATGGCTCATGAGTTTCCTGAAGATTCGGTTTCGAGAGGAATGGATACACAGTTTATGTTGGGTAAGTTTTTTGGGAGGGTATAAAAATGTTAACAGAAACATTTTGATCCAGAGTATTGCGCATGCGCTATTTTTATAAACGGTAGTGATGAATTCGAATCACAACAGATTGAAAGTTAGAATCAAATTGGAATAAATTTCGAATCACAATAAAAGCTAGATTCGAATTGGTGATGAATTCGAATCACAACAGAGTGAAAGTGTTAGATTCGAATCGGTTAAGAATTCGAATCACCACAGTGAAAGTCTGATTCGAATCGGTTAAGAATTCGAATCACCACAGTGAAAGTTAGATTCGAATCGGTTAAGAATTCGAATTACAACAAAGTGAAAGTTGGATTCGAATCGGTTAAGCACAGTGGAAGTAGCGTAACTCTCACAGTACAAAATCGTGAATGGCACAATACCAAAAAAATGACTGAACATTAAACATAGGACATAGAACATAGAACAGAGAAAACTACGACCATACTATTCATTAATATATAAGAGATAAGGAAAATACTTACCTTACTTAACCCAAATTCGTATCCTAGGTCCCTCGGTTCTGATCGCACCCTTTCTCTACACATGCCAAAAGGAGGTGAAAGCATACGTTCCACCGGGCTCATACTGGTACCGAGTTCGTGATCATTTCGTATCCCGAGCTCGAAGCAACAAAAACCAGGTGACAATCGAAGAGCGCGAGTCATCGAAACCGGTTCTGCTTCGAGCCGGCTCAATCCTACCGATGGTACCGGAAAAACTACTTCAAAACAAGAATCAACGAATCAACACCGAGTTCATTCGGCAAAGCAACCTCGAGTTGTGGGTTTTACCGAATTCCGAAAACACCGCCAGTGGCGACCTCTATCTGGATTCCGGAGTTTCACCGGACCCAGTTTCCGGTTCCGGCGAGTACAGTTATTTCCAGTTTGCCTGGGTCAACAACACCCTTACGATTCGACCCAAGAACAATGGATACACTTCGCATAATGTTTCGGTTTCCGCAATTCGAATCGCACTGACATCGAAAAGTGGCCTCGGACACTGGCGACGAAACCCGTGGCCTCACCGTTCGGATTGGCAGGTGTCCCAGCCGACCAGTGACCAGATTGTGATCACCGGTCCTCTTAATCTGTCCCGGCTAAATTCACCACTGAGAATTTCACTGGTTCCCCGTTCGGGTTCGATTTTCTCCTCTCTCTCACCCGCGGGTCAGCTGATTATCCAGGGTCCACTCGAACTCTACCATAGCTTCCATCGGGAGGTTGAGGAAAGCTTCTTTAGCTTAATCTTGCGCGGTGGACAGACTGATGGGGATAGTGGCAATGGGGGTACTAATGATACTACTACTACTAATGAAACACTTATCAGTTCGGATTAGGGATTAAGCTAATCTTACGACTTTTTAAAATTCCAAATACAATAATATCTTACGTGTAATTATTTCATATTTATAATTTTTATAATAATAATAATAAATTATTTAAGTATGTTGTGTAAATTGAGTAAACCTTTATTCGGATTACTTTGAATTAGGGATTAAGCTAATCTTACGGATTTTTTAAAATTCAAAATACAATAATAT
>WURS02037765.1:0-11365 GCA_011762765.2 Rhinocypha anisoptera
GGGGGGGGGGGGGGGGGGGGGGGGGGGGGGGGGGGGGGGGGGGGGGGGGGGGGGGGGGGGAGAGAGAGAGAGAGAGAAGGATATTGTGGTGAATAAAATGTAAAGGGGACAGCGGTTAAGCTTTCACCTCTCCTCCCCTTTCCATGGCGAACAGTAGCGTGACCTTTTAAACGATTGCGAGGGCATCGCTAGCTATCGACGTGGGTCATTTCACCGAGTTTATCCTATCTTGACAGAAGGTTGCGGACTGGGTTAACTGGCGACTGCTGAAAGTTATGAAAGGGAGGAGAATTTGGGGAGTAAATACGTCCTCCTTGATGCGGAGAAACTCAAGGCAATCATCTTCCCTCCACGGATGTGGAATCATACTTTTATCGTACGATGGTGGCTAGCTTCGCAGTTCGGAAGGAATCGCCGAAGATTCCTGTAATTCTACTTGGAAACAAAGTTTTATTAATGTTTCAACTTTTTAATCGTGGTTAAAAATTTAATGTTTCATTCGTGATTTTTAACTTTTATTAATTTTCTGAAAAATAATAAAAAAACTACCTTTGTCAGAAATTTTGGATGAAAATCCATGTTGCCGTTTCAAAATTATATTGCCATTTACTCATTTTATATTTCTCTAAATTATTATTATGTGTAAAAGTATTTTACTTCTAACAAATACATACATTTATTTATTTGATTTTTTTATAAATATTATCGTATTGAGATTTCATAAGAATAAGTTTTTCAGTTCAATTTATCTATTTTACGTTAAGATACCACATAGCTTTATGTACGTTTGAACTTATTTTGCAGTCGTGAGTGATTTAATGAGTAACTCCTAGAGGCAAGATAGTATACAGCGTATGAACGCACCCATTCTCTTGTCCGAATTGCCTTGAATCGATGTAATAATGAATTGGAGTTCCATGTGCTAGTATAACCAATACGAATTTACACGGAAATAGTTTTATGGAGAGCAGGTCGTTAAGAAAATTCCCTAGCTTTTTCTGTTCTCTTCGAAGTTTTTAATGGTTTATGTAACTTTTCCCTTTAAGTCATCATTTTTTGTGTATTTATATAGTAAATATATGTATGTAAATAAAAAGAGGGAGGAAGTTGAGTGCCCTGAAAAGGTTTCCCGGATACATATGTATTTATAACAATTTGTCCAGATTCTGGCGGCTGCCTTCAGTGGCAATCTCAGAAATTACGAGGAAAATTTTCTGAATGCTGCTACAGATCAAGGGGCTGAGTAAGAAAACTCCTGTAATAAGGAACATATCATTATTCTCTTCACCTAAAGTCACGTCCCCACAACTTAAGATTACCGAAATTGCTTTGGGTCCTTTGCGCGTGCGCATCTACTATGTTCTCGTATTTCAACTACTTTGATTGGGCTTCATTGACGGAGCGGCAGAATAAGTCTTTCACAAGGAGGAGATTAGGGAGAAACGTTTTACTGGAGGTTAACCAAATGCAATTACCATACTAAGAAATTTCGTTTTTCTTTTTTTTTTGATTCCTCGACAAACTTCTTGACGCGATTTTAGGTAGCACAATAATTCTGGTTTATTTCTTATTTTGCTTTATTAATGTCAGAGACATGAAAAATTGCAAATGTTAACCGTAATTACCGGTCTTTTTATATATACTCACATATTTTTCAATTGTTAAATCTAAGTATCGGGAGGTAAATATTTAAGTAAAAAAGATTTAGACTCGCCTGTTTCCAATCAGAATTTATTCTGAATGAAATAGTTTTACCATATATTTTATCCATTCTTAGTAACTGCAGTTATGAACTGTGTTTTCAACGGAAAAAATATTTTATCGTTTGCATAAATATTCCGGGTAAAGCAAACTTTTCTCCATGTTATTGTATTAAGTTCCATTTGACTCTTTCACTTTGTGAGAAACCATGGATATAATTTAAATAATCACACGAGTAAAGACACAGTACTATATTTAGTTTGAAGTTTACTGTACTGAAGTTTACTATATATGAATTTAAAGGTGTCCAATCAAACTCCAGTGAATTCGGCCAGTGAATTAATTTCCTTTAAATGTATTTCGAATACCGTAACAATATCATCATATATAAACAAAACTAAATATCAATTTACATGTTTATATAAATCTGTTTATTTACACTTATAATCTAACTAAATTAAAGCGTATTAAATCAACACTGTTTGGCTCTTGGATCTGAAATTTTATTTATTCCAAATAGAATGCTCAATGAGGCAATAATATCATATCATATTGCTCCATAGCATCGATTGTAATTCTCCCCGTGATGATTCTCTTGTTATAATGATTTATGACTATAAATAATTAAAATAAAATATTTTTGTATTTTCTGTTATATAATGCCTATGATTTCTTTTTCTTTTAGTAATAGATGCTGTATTTCCCTTAAGATTCATTTAAATTAATTTAATTTAAATAAAATGTAAATATCACATTGTGTTTAAAACGGGCAATCGTTAAACCAGGTAAAACAAATCTTAAATTGTGTTAAATTGGAGTGTAAAACTAACTCTGAATGTTTTTCTGTCGGTTCATACATTAATGCAGTTTCACGGTAATATTTCTTTGTTATTTTAATGAGTCCTTTAAAAATTTAAAAAATTAAATTATTTCATTAATTATTAGTTTTATAGAAATATAAAGCATACAAATAAAAGTATATCATTTCATTAGTTTTAACTTAGTCTATTACATATTTTAAATTTTAAAAAAGTATGCGAGTCGCGGGACTGCATTGACCATGGAGTAAATAACTAGTTCTCTTTACCGCATGGCACAATTAACGTATTTAAGTGAAAAATCATGTAAACGAGACATAAATTGCGAATAGAATTTTTCATACTTTATATATATTGAGGTCATGGTAGCCCACTATATTGGCTAATGAACACATGAGGAAATGAGCTCAAGTCCCGATGACGCCTCTGAACACCCCCAGCTAAACCCAATACATGTTCTGCATTTCAGATCCTTCGGCAATTTATTTTATTTATATTTTCAATAGTTTGAATAGATCTAGGGTTTGATGTCTTTTAATTTATTTTCCAGTGGTGTCAATTCTTTTTTGAGAAATTTGTCTGAACTATCAAACTTCACTTTAATGATATGTTATAAATTCTTACTTTATTTTCATTATGTTTCCCGTCAGCGTATTAAATGCGCAAAATAATTCATATTTTTTAGTTAGTTTAACTTTTTTTCTACGGAATATATTTTGTTTCATTCAATGCTAATTTTTTTTTAAATTTAGAAAAACTCTTTATGAAGATTCACTTAATTAAATTGGTAGAATACTAGTTGGCTGATTTCTGCGGAAAATTCTCTGCTGGAAATTCAATGTCTTCTGACAAACAGAGTTTATGTAATCAATGCTTCATTTCTCTTCTAATATATATTCATCTTGCTTCTTTTTCACTAAATTCCGATTATTTCTTTGAAAAGTATAGCGAGATAATAATTCTCTCACTGTTTACCTATGCAGTGTGTATTTACCTCCTTTCACCCTATTTGTCTCATTCAGGTGTTGATTTTATTTGAGCATAGTGACTGATATTTGCTCTTTAAATGAAAAAATCGTCCTCATAAATGCCGCATATAAAAGTTTTTATTTTTCCTGTAGACATAAACAGAGTCTTTTCTTTTATTCTCTGTTCTCTCTGTTTATGAAGCCGTTTCCAACGAGTTAAATTTTATTTCACCTTCTGTGAATCGGCTCTTTATTCTTGTCAACATTCGTATAATTAATTCAAATGGGACATGAAACTCCAAGGTTCGGTGCTCCTCAAAAAACAATCCAGTTTTCTCTTCGGAATAAAAACTTCATATTCTTCTTCTTTCGGTCTTTTGCGTTTTACTAAAGCCAACCTTCTTAATATCTAACAAAATGTTTTGGCTTCCTTTCGAGTTCTTTGAATTAATTTCGTGTTCATTTTGTATGCTCAGGGCCTTTTTTTTACTGAATTTCTCCTCGAGGATTTTATGCTCATCTTAATGGATGTTTTACCCTCTTCGTATTCCTATGCCACAGGCGACTCCCCGCATTTGTGTGGTACATTTATTACAGCTGAATTCATTTTCTGGGACTTCATGCACACAGCGTAATTTTTTCTTGTACCTCTGCCTGAAATGATACAATATATTTTGTATCGTAGTTTCTTTCCTAAGATCTCCAAATACCAAACGTTGCCCATCTCACAAAGCTAAGGCCCCCTATACAAATTGGGTTCAGGTAATCGCAAAATCATTCACACGACAGCTAAGAGAAAAAATATCTTTTCTGCTTTGTCTCTTGTTCCCATCCAGAGATTTTCTAATATGCTTACATTTTCTAACAACTTAGTTCATTCATTTCATGTCTCTCACCACTGTGTCAAAAAATTTTACTCCTTCATTCTTTTATTGATATGAGGGCCTCTCCCATTTGCTTTCGCATGTGTACTTTTTCTAATTCTTCCTTCGCTGATCGTCTTCATATATAATTTAATTACCGCCCTACTGGAGAGAAATCTCTATAGCGCTCATCGTCATACTGGCCTTAAACTGACAACATATTCCCTAAATATTCCCTGAGTATGTCTTCAATATAATGCCTAACTCACACTTATAGTTGATTTCTGTGTGTATGAGTCTGAACTATTTCTGTTGAAGCCATTATTGGTGCTTCAGGGATTTTTCTAACTATGCAGCTCCGAGACATTTTATCTATTCTTCTATTCCTTTCATTGCCATTTTATTTACTTATACTGATAATCCTCCGTAAATACATTGCGGAGTATTTCATATGCGGTACAAGAGACCTTTAAAAATGAGGTTATCGGCATAAATAAAACTATTGGGGTACAATTCACTAGGGTTCCTTTTTCAAATGAGCTGCAAAAAGAGGGTAAATTATTGGAAATATTAAGGCGATTCTTGGAATCCTCTGGAGGTAATTGAGCAATTTACATAGTTGAATTTCATAACCAGAGTGTGTTTGAGCCTTATTAACACGCAGATGGTAATATATTCTGTTCCTAAATGGAATGCTATCGATGCTCTTTTCAGCACGCTCACATAACAATTTTAAAAATACAAATGAAAAATACAGACTTTTCACGTCCGCAGTGCAGACGGAATATGAGGTGGTGAATAAAATAACACGATAAAAGATTATATAAATCTAAAGGTCGTCGAGGATTTTAAAGTAATTAGCCTACTAATGTTCCAATAATACGCACGAAATATATACACCAACAAATTCAAAGGCTATAACTAATTGATATTTAGTTTTTTTTAATTAGTAACAATATTAAATTGGAAAATTTGTTTTTCTCTGTTTCGATATATATATATATATATATATATAAAACTTTTCGAGAAGTTATTGCCCGTGAAATTACTTCCTATATATTTTTGATAAATAAAGAGCAGGATGTAAATAATTCATCCCTAATTTTCAAATGTATATTTATTCTGTAAATTGATTGCATTTACCTTGGCTGCTAATTTTCCTATCTTTATTTTTTATGGTTATTTTCTAAAGCATAGGAACATCCATGAGCTGTATTTAATGAATCGAATGACAACAACTTCATATGACATGCAATTAACTGTGTGTTAAATCTTTTACGATCTCTTACTAAGAATGTATACTCCCATGCTAATCTAAATACACATGTCAAAACATAACAAAATTAATTCCCACTCTAAGTTGAAATGAGGAATAATGTTGAACAATGTGAAAATTAGCTAAACGTTTTTTATGGTATCAGCACACAAAAATCTACATGTACGAAATGCCCTTTGTCATGAAATAGGTTTATTATGATATAATTATTTATTCTTAATCATACTAATCATGTTTCGTTTATATGATGATGATATTTTAAACGAGTTTTAGGGATGTGTCTGTTTCCTTTTTTGAAATATATTCGTAATATGATCCATGAATATGCATTGATTACAATTATCTCATCAAGTAAGCCTTTGCAATCAATTATCTCATCAAGTAAGCATATCGTTACTGCTTAATACACTGTATATGCATTTGACAGTCTAGGATTTCACCGAATTAGGAAAACAATTCTAGTAATCACAAATTGATACTGGTAAACATGAGGTTATGAAAAATTTAATATTGAGATTTGTTAGTCAAATTTCATTAACACAAGTATAATCTATGCAAGAAAAAGCCAATATTTAGTACTTTACAAGTTTTCAAACCATTTTTGGAAATTTTTCCTAAAGAGATTATTTATATCAGAGTGAAAAATTTCGCAGAACAATTAGGTATTCTTTTTTCTATCTTTCTTATTCAACCCAGAATTTGTATTTTTACTTTGAAGAGATTCGTTTCTTAAGATAATAATAAATTCCCGTGTTTATAATTATCTTAAATGATGGTTGTTGTTGTTACGTTATTTTATATGCGATTCATGTATCACTCTCTCTCTCTCTCTGAATAAACCTTAAGCACAACTAGATTAAAAACCATGTCATACCTAAACTCTAGCCTACACATGAACTCTAGATAAAGTCTGGATGGGAGATTACCATTTTTATTAATTGAAAAATCTAAATTTATTAGGTTCTGGAACCTATCATATAGATATCGTCTTATCATAATCTATAGTCTTTATAGCCTAAGTCGGATGGATAGGTGAGGGTTGAGATAGGTATACATAGTATTACGCCAAACGGCGTGTGAAAATTCACATAATAGAGTAATAAGCCCCCCCACACTTTCATTAATCAGGAAAGTTAGAGATGGGCAATTCCGATTCGATTAACTCGGAAATCGATTATTTTAATACGATTCCCGATTATTTTGAATCGATTGTTGTGATCTGGTTCTTATTCGATTCGTTTTCTTTCCTGTTCGATTCAGTTCCGATTCCGATCTATTTATAATTTCTATTCAGTTAAGATTCCGAGTCAGTTACGATTCCGATTCAGTTACTATTCTGATTCAGTTACGATTCCGATTCCAATCGATTCACAAGATACAATTGGAATAGATTTAAAGGACCCGATTTTTCGAGCGAATCGATTCGCACAATACTATTCGAATCGATTTATTCCTTGAAATCGCTTATCTCTAAGGGAATTACATTACCTTATACCGCTTATGGGTTCCTGGGAGATCTGGTGCACAGAAAATCACTCATCCTGGACCTGGCCTTGAACCCGGGTCCCCCGTGCAATATACGATCCCTCAACTCACTGGACTTCGGCTTCGTTTTTTTACTGTGTGCCACAAAAAATTTTTGCTAGAGTTCTTACCCCTCGTTAGGATGTAAGTGTAGATGCGGTAATCCCTTTAACAGAATATTAATTTCTTCTAATTAATTTCTTCTTCTTTCATTAATTTCTTCCACCAGAGTGTTCTGTGACTGAGAGGAGGGAAGGAGTGTTGCAGGCCACTAGCGTCCCACGTAACCAACCCCGTTTAATCGGCATCCTTTGGGTCCCAACACTAAGTGAAGAGGATGTCTTCGTCAGATAGGGCGGCTGCGGCCGCGGCTGCCGCTAAGAAGTTGAACCTCGACAAGGCGACAAACTTCATGCGGCAGTTCAGAGATCCACAGAGCCGAGAGCTGAAGAAACTCTCCGCCAACCAATTCATGGAGGTTTGGAGCCACTACGACAAAGACGGTGAGAGAAAATTAACTTTACTTAAGGCGCTTTAAAAAAACATGATCACGGAATTAGTTGCGATTGTACTTTTTTGTTCTTCGAGGTCGAATAAATTATCTAAACACAAAAATTTGTATAACTAACCATGATTTTACAGAGAGGATAATAAACTCTTATCAGATCAAGGACTTTTACCATTCCAAATCTTGACGGGTTCTTTTCTTGAATGATATATCAAGGTCTAAGGGACAGAAATGAGAATACATTTGACATTCTTTCTTTGCTTGAATTGGACAGGTAGTCACACTAAATCTTATATTTATTTGAACCAAAGTACATTATACAGGATTATAAACCTGTCTTGTTTTATCTTGCAGGTTGCTTTTGCATTACTGTTTTCTAAAGGAGTAAAATGACACATTTTTTATTTATAACCTGAAAAATCGGAGACGAAATGGAAAACCTTTATAAACTACGAAGTATTATTGTATTGAAAAGTATCACTGTATTTCATATTGGTACATATATGTATGTAGTAAATATGTTAGCTAACAGAATTGTGGGTTATCCTGATACATTAGTCATTGAAGTTTAATATTTTCAGTCCAAATATTATATATATAATATTATATATAATGTATATATTAAATTTCTAATTTAACTTGATATATAAATATAAGGGACGCATATGTGTGTTCGTAAGTAAATAAGTGTAATAGCTTCATTTTTATTCATAGGCAAGTAATCTCTTTCTCCTTCATTATCCCTGTCTGTCTCGCATTAATGAATCTTGAATGATTTTACTAAATGGTATTTTTTAATGCTTTAAGTTCGTTTTGACTAAGAAATTACAATGAGGACGAAATGAAATTGGAAGTTTTTAAGTTCCAATACATGAAATAATCAAAGTTTCGCCGTAAAATACGATGCAAAAATTACTTGAACCTTTCCAATGTTTAGCATTTGGTAGTTTATTCCAAATCTATAAAAAAAACTTTTAGACAGAATTAACTCTTCCAAGACTAGTCCAGATTCACTTTAATTTCATAATTGATAACGATGTGCTATGTGTATGAGATAGTAAAATATAAGGTATCACATGCTCTATTCATTATTCTAGATTAAATAACGTTTGCAGTTATCAATCACTCTCAATTTAACTGGCACAGTGAAATTATTATACAGCAGTCGACATTTTTAATTTTCCATGCATCATTTTGAATACTCATGCATATTCCATTGCATGCATACATACGCATTACGACGATGGTACACAAGTGTCTTCAGAAGAAGATATTTGGAACATGTTGCATATCAATTTTTCAAAACATGACTGAAAGGAAAGTTAATGTGATAAGATTACAGCGACTCTATGAACATCACTATATATCACTCGTTCCATTAACAGTTGCGTTTGGAGGACAACAGCACGAAGATGTTTGTGGTTGTGAACTACGAATAACATAGTATGGTATAATGAAATCGTACATAAAATTTGAGGGATTCAACGTAAAAATTTTTTCATTAGTGATTTGTGTCAGTAAGTGTTTATAATGTGTTGTATACTTGATTATATTAGTCACAACGTTAGGGAAATAGAAAGTGAGTTCATAGTAGGCTGATGTTGAAATTCAATTCCACAATTCAGAAAACAATTATCGAAAAATGGGTGTTTTTTGCTTTTATCTTTACAATTGCTCTGCATTTTTCCTTTCACGTTAGAAAACCTGTTGAGGATCGTACTTTTTTTAACACTTCATGTAGGAAGAACACTGAAATCCTGTGCAATGTTTCCAATGCCATTACTGCTTTTTTATACAGGTTCACTTTCATCAAATCAGTACCATATCCTTTTACTCTGTGAATAATAGTACAGAAGTTGGTAGTTTATCTCTTATTTTATAGGTTAAACTTCAGTTCCTAGTGCTCTTCTTTTCCCTTTTTCACGTGTTTACGAGTTACCACCTCGCAAACATTTCCGGGTGTCGATACCCCTGGGACGTCTTTGACGCAGCCTCCACCTCACACCCTCTTTCCTCACACCCTCCACTCTCCTCTCGTCCTCCCAACAGGTTTGCACAATGGACGAACCTTTCACGTCCCCCATTCACTGAAATGGCCATTTCACCATTCACACTTTTGAAACGGGAAACAATAGCATCGCTAGCTGCTACCTTCGGATCTATTGCATGTAGCAAGGTGTATCACTATCAGGTGGTACGTAATGAAATTATTGTTCGTACAAATATGATGAAATTGGAGTGCATGATATTCATTACATCACGTGAAGTTAGATCAATATCTCCAACGGAAAATCTCCCTAAATTCATATTTTTGACGTAATTCTCCTTAAGTTACATTCTCGCTCCGATTCCCTAGTCCGATTTTGTGTATACAGATAGAGAATGATCTGTAGACGAAAAAAATCCATATTTTTTCACATTTCTTGTGCAATCTGACATACGGTTTCAAAACCCCGAAGAAATCAGCCAGCTGATCATTAATGTAAAATCATATTTTCAAATTATAAACGTCAAACTGTTACAAATGTGTATGGTTTCATAAGGTTCTCTTTAACATTTATGTGTACCTTTATTTAAAGTTATATGTACGTATATACACATATAAATACACATACCATATGGTATATACATAACACCTAATAAAGATAAGAATATTATTATTTTTCATTCTCGTATATCATGGTTCTCATTGTATACGCATAAAAAATGGTATTGGTTTTCATCAGTTGGCTGATCCTGATGGTATTATGCACATACTTCAATGTGACCAGTCGTATTTGTAATTATCTCAAAAGGATAACTTTTAATTATTTTAAAAAGCCAAACATTTCCAATTCCTCGGGTGTCATCGGAACACACTCCCCAGAAGCTGGCTTGAAGTTGACTCAATAAGACAATCGTATAGGCATAGGTTGACTCCCCTTCGTTTTACAGATTAGAAAAAGCTTCTCGTCTTCAAAACATATTTCATGTGCATATTAATCATGGAAAAGTAAAGAAAAATAAATTACTAAACTTAGTTTCGGTTGTAGTATATTTCAGGAAATATAATAGACTTCACTAGCTAAATATAAAAGTAATTCGCCTATATGAGAATAAATAAAAAATACTCTTCGATTAATAATAAAAGTTACTCTTCCTTTTAGGAGGTTGTTAGCAACTAAATTTATGCTTATTTTGAAATTTTAATATAAGCATTGCTGGTGGTAGAAACGGCATTCTAGATGAGATATATTTCGAAGGAGAAAATCTTGGGATTAAGTTATTCTAAATTACCAATTTTTCATCTCGCTGCCCAAATACGATATATTTTTTTTGTGGATCCTGAAAATATTGATTTCCCCCGGTTGTTTTTTTTTCCGAAACCTATTTCCAAAATATCACGCGGGGATAATTTGAGGACTGCCGACAGATGACTGCTGGACGTGAGCAACACGCCCTTCATGGAATCGGAACGGACGAATAAAACTGTCGCGAAATTGAATTTCCAGAGAGCCGGTTCGAGCGCACTCATTCTCTCTCAAAACCCCCCCACCGCCCACCCTCTCTCCCGCCGCCATGTCGGTGGAATGACGACAGAGAAAAATAATGGGGGGAGGGAGGGTGAGGGAAAGAGAGAGAGGGTAGGGGAAGGGGGGGGGGGGGGTGGAAAATAGAGCGGAGGAGGGGCGTGGAGGGAAAGAGGGTTTGTTCCGGTGTGGATCTCG
>WURS02037776.1:0-11365 GCA_011762765.2 Rhinocypha anisoptera
TCCTCCTTCGCGGTGTGTGGTCACATTTCCTTCTCGCGGTCAGCTTCTGCATTCTTGCAAGACAATGGAAATTAAGGGGGGGGTATTACGGGGGGAACATTGCCGATCCGACCAAATTGGAAATTTTCTCTCTTCATATTCATGTCTTTAAGATATTTTGTTTTATTTTAACGTTCTTCCTACAGTTCTCACAAAAATATTATGCATCAAACGTTAACAGGTATTTTAGTTTGAAATTTAACAAGTATTGTAGTTAGATGAGCAAAAATTGGTATGCAATTTTTGCAATGGATCTATTAACCCTTGGCTTTTAACCTTCAAACTTACATGTGTAAACACCTGCTCATTCGTATGATTTATTTTTCATTTGGTATCTTTTATAATTTACATTAATCGTCTAATTGACTAATTCTTTTAATTTTAAGGTGGTGTAAATGTTAAAACCTGATTCTTCGAGGGAATTGAGTACATGTTTTAGTATACATGCCTTAATATTTCTTTAACGAAAAACAATTAATGAAGTTCTTATAAGGTTAGATTTATATTGTATTAATAAAAAGCACACAATTTGCAATAACAAAAACAAAATACGTTTACAAACCCATTTATTCTGCTTTCACGAGTTTCCTTTTATTGAAAATCATAAAATGGAATCAAATATTTTTAATAATATTTATTCCCTATTGTTTCGTATCAGGTAGCTAGAGGCATGTGAATAAGGAATTTTGCTCATATTTGAAAAAAAAATTGTTACAAGTCCGTCGGCAGTTAAGGATCTCATGCTTCAACAACACATTCATCTCTTCGTGTCGAAACGTTGACAGCAAGATTAAATATCCCAACTCCTCTGATAGTCTTTTGTTCAGAAGTGATTAGAGGAAATATTAAGAAGGTTGTGATATAAATTATTCAATTAGTCTAGGAATAATTATGTGAATAAGTGTACTGCGAGACGAAAATATGTTATTGCTGGATGCTGGGATGTAATATTGGATTCCGTTTATCACTATTGTTAATTTGCAGCGCTATTTATTCCGTTCGAGTGGAATATATATTTTAACAAATTACTTTCGTAATAGTTCATTCTACGTATATCCACGTAAGGGGAATTTTAACTGGAGGGATAATCTGAATAATGGAGATCATTAGAGGGGCCCGTAAGATTGGGATATTGACGACATTCCTCGGAAGTCCCCAGCTATAGGGGCGTGTCTCTCTTTGAAACAAAAATAGCTTAATTGGAGGGTCGCTGTAATTTAAAAGAACTAAGCGAAAGACTTGAAGTATATCAAAAAGGGAATCAAAATTATCAAAGGAAAGAAAACAGTGAAACTAATTTGAGCTGACTTCCTCCTCCCGTGATGTTTAATGCCCACTTTAATGCAATGATCCCAATTTCTTGTCTTCACTAACTGGGACTTCCTATATTCGGCTGTCGTAGAAACATTTTTGTCGACGCCTCCTCCTCCTCCACACCCCTCCCCCCCTCCGTCTTCTCCTTAAACTTTCCTTTCCTACCCTAACGAAGGGCCTCACGCAGTATGAGATGGGAATAATTGATTTAACTTCTTCTGCAGGTGAAACGATCAGGGAAATATTGTTTCTCAATTTAAAAAAAATCAAATTGAGTGAATGTTGTTTTTTCTAATTCTCCCTTCGGCCATTTAAAAAGTTACGTCCTCCCGTTTTATTATCATTAGATCATTTTTCGATCCACGATACTATCTTGAACAACGGTACCCGTTGGCGCTAATGTGTTCTCTAACTGAGTTCAATCCGTGTTAATGTAGTCACAGCTGCCGTTATTATATTAAAGGAAAGATTATTTGTTCTTTCAGATCGGAGAAATGATAAATTATGGTGATACCAATGTGATTTCAGTCGATTTTATCTTGTAATATGGTAAATTGAATAAACCATCCCGAGTTTAGCAGTCTCCCAAACGTAGCTTCCAATTGATTGTATATACTTAATTTGACCACTGTTTAGAGAAACTCATCCGTGCGAAGAATAATCGCTGTCCATTCTTCAGCGAGTGGTTGGTGGACGAATGTATTGATTTTCCAAATAATTTTCCCAGCCTTTGACGCAAACAATTTATGTGACCCAAGACAACCCCATTGGTACATCAGTTGTACACTCAAAGCAGCAGCGCATACCTAACGGCGAATATTATTTATGATTAATTTTAATTGGGGTGAACGCGGTAGTGAGGAAACATTGTATTTTTCCCCGTTAATCAGGAGGAGCAGCTTTCGCTGGGAGTATTCCACGCCGTCTTCGCATTTTGTCTCCGTGATGCAATCCAAACGGGTATTTTGGTGTGCTCTAGGGCAAAACAATGCCGGAGCAATAAAACCACAATAGGAGCGAAAAAAGATCCTCCCCATTGGCGGACGCTGAGGAGTGTCCGCGTTGGTCAAAATACATGCCGCACGCGAATAATTTTTCCCCGCTTTCAACTCCGTATTGTTCTCCGTGGGGAAAAAATAATCGTTCATTTTTTCACTCTTCCAACAACCTAATTTACATGGACCTTTTTTTTCAAGAGAGGAGGACGTTCTCGAACTGAGACGGCTGTAAATGGCGTTGCATACATTGGTATTCGTTGATGAGTGACTTTGTTTTTTGTTCGGTACTTAATAAAACCACGGTGTTAAAAGTCGGATGTGACGAGGAAATAGGTCATGCGATGTGAGGAAATAGAAAAATATTAGCTAGGGTTACGTTAGACTTTATTCATTCTCAATAATGGTTTCTGGAATTCCAAAATCAGTTAATATCAATTAACTATCCAATATAACATCAAGTAAAAGTGCAGATCTATTGGTAATTTCGTCGGTGAAACCGAACAGCACAAGTGGCAAGGTTGAATGATAGCAATTTTTTAATGTATGCTTATTCGTGAATTACAAATTTTGCAATATTTAAGTGAACGAGACAACAATGGAAATATTGTTCATTTAATTAGATTGTAGATATGCTGTCTACAGATCAGAAATTATATCAACCAAATGAAAAATAAAGCCTATGAAGTAATTTATTTTTAGATTAACTATCAATAGAAAAACATGTTTTCAATTCTGATTATAAAAATGTTTTGGACAGAGGGAGACGGAGAATATCAGTAATGCCAAATTACCATCGGCAGGAAAATAATAATTTTCTCATTATTACTTCACAAGTTATAATAATCGTTCATAAAAATAAAATATAGCAATATTAAATTAATAAATTGATTTATTGCCAGGATAGAGCTTTACCCAAATCCCAGTAAATGTTTTAGTATCTACCTCTCTCGTAACTGCAACTGCAGGTAAAATGAAAACTAAGACGTACTTCCACGTTAATGAGTTTTGGAAAAAAAATCCCAGTAGAATATGAAAAACACGTGATAACCGGAAAATGTTGACTCTGCGAACAAAGTGAAGTATTCAACGTTCTAAGAGAAACAATTTTAGCGAAAACCATTTCAAAGTATCTCACTTCTTTCTTCCTTAATACTCTCTAATATGTACCGGGTTTTTCCATAGAATGGCCCATTGGCCATTAATTAGCTTTTGTTCATATCCGAGTTTCCACGCAATCTGCCTTTACTCGTATAGGCCCATGAACTTTTACGAGATGGAAACTTTTTAATCCATATGTTTACATTCTCTTTGTCAATTGGCATAAGCTATCTTTGCAAAGAAAAATAACGCATTTCGATCGTGATATTAAGGAAAAATTCCTGGTAGAATTTTTTCCTCCTTGTGCTGTAATGTGTGGACGCGTTTAAACGAGTGGGGGTTTGCATTTTCAGCTATTTACATTAGTGCAGATCGAGTTTAACCGTTTAAGCCGCACACTGAACAAAAAAGCCAGATTTTCAATTTTTATCCCCAAACGAAGGACCATGTACTTTCATATATTAAAAAAAAACGAATAGAGGCCCAGTTGGGTCTTCGGTGAACGAACAATAGAAAGTGGGGATTTCGGGGGGGGGGTTCAATTTACTTTTGATGAGACGTATCAAATTATATAAATAATATTTTATTACTGGTTTTAAGTTTTGAAAGTGGGGAGAAGAGGTCACGAAAACTGCATTCCTAAAGGTCACCTCACACACGGTGGCCATGGTATCATGATTATGCACACGTGCATGATCTCGTCTGAAATGTTATCTCCCAAAATGACGGGATCATGCACGGGAAGAATAGAACATGTTCTAATTTTTTCTCATCGGCATGCATGATGGTTGCATGATCAGCGCTCGTTGGCCATGTCTGGAGATACCGCTTCGAAGCTAAAAAATCTTGTTATAATAAATTATTATTATTATCTAGTACTTACAAGTTCACCATCTGGTCAAATGGTAACATACTTTTACATTAATCACAAAACTTATTTAATTATTGATTAAAAAATATTTATATATTAAACTTAAAACAAACTATTGAAAAAAATCAAATAAAGCGCAAGGAAGAGAATATATAGAAAAGAAATATTTACACGATTTTAAGAAGAAAATACGACGATGCATAGTCCCTACACAAAACAATTCCTTCATTACCCCTTCAAGATTATTTCAATCATTCCAATATTACCATTTCAACCATTCCAACGGGTTCTGAAATATCCTGAAATATAGTGCATTCCAATCACACATTCCCCTATTAATAAAAAAAAGGAATTCAATATTAGGGTTTTTTATGATACTCATATTTTGCGCCTCTTTCTAAACATATTTACATTTGCTGGAAAGGGCTCAAATAGTTTTGCAGGTAAACTATTCCAATCAGGAAGCATATAAAAGTAGATAGATTATAAAATGTTGAGTGTGCAATTATTTAATCGAGCCCTGTGAGACAAATAGTCGGAAATCTAGAAGCGGAAAGTAGAATGCTATTTAAGGGTTGGTATTACGGTGACGTGTAAAACTTCGGCGCAGTTGGTCGCATTGACAAAACGACAGCTTCACATATGTAGCGGTATATGATATTGACTGCCACATGCATGTGCATGATATATCATGCACCGTGCTAGGCAAATTTTCATCTCCGGATTCCGTCATGCATGAGATATCGTTTCCAACGAGATCATGCACACGTGCATGCGCATGATATCATGCACCGTGTAATGAGGCGTTTACTCTTGCCTGTAGTAGGATTGATTACTTCATGAAAATAAGTTCTAATTTCCGGTACGCGACCACTGCATTTTATTTCAATCGGTGAAAGATCCCTTGATCAAGTGGCGAATAAGGTCGTTCGCTGTTCACTTATCTCCAAATAATGCAGTAGGGCTATTCTTTCCGCATTTCTCCTCGTCCCGTCCCACCGTGGGAACATTCCATTAAGGGGAAAGGAGACCTTTCGATTCTCAACGCTAATTTAAGCGGCTTGAAATGTACTGACGGACACTTTTGGAAGGGGGATCCACTTAATCTCCCGAATTCTGATCACGACACGTTGTTTTAATCGTAATTCACAAAGAGTTTTATGCGTGGATTTTTTCCCCACGCCGGAGAGTGAGAAACTGGGAAATTATTCGTGACTTTTCCTCTTAGAACTGGGCCAACTTTTCACAATAGATCTTGATTATGGTGGAGGCATCACATTACTTGTTGGAAAAATCTATATTTCATCATATACGTCATGATTGTAACTCAGAGCATATTTCCAGTTTTATCTCTCCTCACCTATTTGTACTTCTTGCAGCTGATTTGAGGAAACAGCTTACATTTTCCTCAGAAACGAATAGTGTATGTTCACAAGGTAACACTGATAAATTTAAGAAAATCGATAGAGAATGGTGTTCAATGCACCTACGCCTACTGTCCACGTAACAAATATTGGAACCATTTCTTTCCACACTCAACGTCGATTGTATTCAGGTGACAATGACTCTCACAAAATCCAGCAAAAACACACCGTCTTCCTCCTTGGACTTCTGCTTTACTTTTGCATCCAAATCCTATTTCAATCACGTCATCGAAAGATTAACTATGTTATTCCATCAAGTCTCTCTCACCAATGTAGCGACTCCACTCTCAACTCTGCGGCAAATACACTTCCTCTGTCCTCTTTCCCGCACCATAGAGTTACGATAGAGCTCCGTAGGAGTAATGTTTTCAGGGAATAACTTAATCCTTAACCAATAACAGGACCATCATATACGTATTTAAATTAAAATTGAATCTTTTGTGGCTTTTTCATGTTTTTATTTGATTGTATAATATTGTCATCGTGAATTGGAGTAAGACTTTGTTGTCTCAATGTTTTATAGAGTTCTGATATTTTATTAAAATGGAAAATTAGTGATTTCCCTATTTGCATATGAAATCCTGTGTTCCTTTAATTTTGAATATGCGATTACAGTGTACATCAATAAAGGTGTTATGGTTGCGTGTGTAGTATGAAATTTATGTTTCAACCAATCGCCTGCCACCTCGGAAAAGTCACTTGGTTTCAATGATGGACCAGCTTTCTCTCTACTGCACAGCCAGGAGGCTCGCTCTACCCATTATAACACTATGTTCCTCACCCGCCTACGTCACTCGATATGTCGTCCGTGATTGGATAGGTGAAACGTCGTTGAGTTTCTTTCCAAATCAAGAAACAATTTTGTGGAATTTTTCACAGGCATTAAACGAAAAATACCTTGAAACCTATACTTGGATAGATTCACCAACTGCTAAGGAACAGTATTTACTCATTGACCGAAATAATCGGTCATTTTTCCGTAACATTTCCAGACAATCAGTGATCATCTTGAATGGCATGTAGCCGAAAACTCTCTCACACAACCATTCATACGAGAGAGAGTTAACAAATGAGAAACCAAAAGAGGTATTGTGCCTTACTTTCCATTATGTGTTCTACGTAACACATAAAACGCTACTTTATCTTTCGTTAGCGTCATCAGCGACACACGAGATATGCTTCACTTTTTTCTGCACAATATTCTTCTCGTCGCTGGCCACATTTTTAGCGAGTCGAAATCCAAGCTCGGAGGTTTGGCAAAGTACGTGTACATTCGCGTGCGTCGTGATCTCCATGAAACTTTTTTCGATGAGACGCGTTCGTGCACGCGCGCGTGTCTCCCTATATTCGACGGAGTTGCTCCGGGGTTTTCCAGTGTCCATACGCGGCCGGGAAAATGTTTACACGACTCGCCCCCTCAGCCCAGATCAACCCCGCTTTCCCGTCCCGGGTCGCGTCCACGGCGAGTCCTCGCGCAAACAGTCATTTTCACGCCTTATCACCCTCTTGATGCATCGCTGGGGAGAACTCCATTGGATTTTGGTATCGTGCACGCAAACACGTATTTATGGCCAAGACCTTTTTTTTATCGCTGAAAGTTGTCACCCTGCAAACACATTCATCACCGTGCCGCAGACCCGAGAATTTTCGTTTTTTTTTTCATTTTAATATTTACGAGAAAACCTGTTTTGAGGGCAAAGAGAAGGAGGATACACTAAACCAAGGAGACATGCATATATACTGCTGCCTCTCTCAGACGGCATCAAAATTTATAATGTGGGGGCGTGAGTCTCCACAGAAAAAAATCACTGCCGGAACTTGCTCCAAATGGACGTTTTCAATCATTGCCCTCTGTACGAAAACCGTCTAAATGGAAATTAATTCGCCGGGTCGTTTTTATTTTCCCCGTCACCAGTGACACTCGGACTTCCTACGGCATGCTTTTGACCATCCCACACGACAGGCACCTCTTGGAAACTGGAACGGGTTCATCGTTTTTCATTTACCACCGCCTCGATTCGAAGAAAACTCAAAATATGACGAACACGGCGAGGCCCTAGGCCGGCCTCGAAACCGCGACCTATTGGTTTAGCTAGCGAGCGCACTCCTCCTTACGCAGACTTTCCCGGTCGGTTACCTGGAGACTAGAAGTGTTTTTCTTATATGTGTTAATTTCTTCCGCATGAAATGCTCTTGAAAACACCTAAAATGAAATATTCTTCTTCATTTACGTGCTCTGAAAGCCTCTTCGTGAGCGTTTTTCTTGGCAGGGGTTACCAAATCTCTTATGTTGAGTACCCAAGAAAGTCAAGCGTGACCAACATCAGCTCAGCTAGAAGGAACATCAGGGGAACGTCTGTGAATGAAAACAAAGCTTAAGAAGACCAATGTAATGAAAGCGAAGGAAGAGAAAGAAGCAGTCAAAATTATCATAGATGAAAAAAATATAACGGAAATCATCCTGTAAATGTCTCGGAAATATGATCACTTGGGATGGAAGCTCTATAGAGGGAATTAAGTAGTAGGATCTCAGAGCAAAAAATGACCTTCAGTAATCTAAAACTCGTAGTGATAGCTAGGAACATAGGTGTAGAATTTTGATAATAAGATTTTCATTTTTTTATTTGGAGTGTAGTGCTATATGGAGCAGAAACATGGAAAACAGTTTGCGAAATACTTGAAAAATTAAGGGAATCCTGTGGCTATGGAAACGTTTCTTCGGATTGAAAAAGACAAGATCAACGAGTGCTTGGGTGAATAAATTAATGATAGATCATTATGATATCTATAAGTAAGAAGAAGTGGAACTGGTTGGGACAAATTATAAGAAATGACCGTTTGATAGAATGATTAATAGAGGAATAGACAGGGAGGGAAAGAAGGCACAATTTGATGAGAAGTCCATACTTCTACTTAATACCCTCCTACTCTAATTTGGCGGACCATCGTATGGAGTGTGCAAAATGTTTGTTCTTTCCTCTGTGCCATTTCTTTTACTAACATATCCTGACATTTCGACCGCATTGTCATGTGACTACCTTACCTGTGAGCGACAAACGAACAGCTGAAGGAACCAGAGTAGGTCAAGACGACTACATGTAGAGAAGTTAAAAATTAGGACTTGTTCGAGAACAGATCTAACAAGTAGTAAAAGTACTCAATTTCAAATAATTGGAACAAAAATAGGCACAGATTACATGAATGGGTGTTGGCAATTTAATACCTTAAAAATTAAACAACCTCACCACACTTTAAAAATTTGAACTGGTTCAGGAGGAGAATTTCATTGAAATGTGGTGATATATTTCAAAGTACCAATCGTAAATTTAGTTGCACATCGAGTCTATTATAGTAACTACAATATTATGCAAATAATCCTCATATTGAACGACCCGTCAAGCCTCTTCTCTGACCCTCAAAGCCGCCGGAAAACATGGGCTGGGTGCTATTGCAGTAGATAACGCTACGTCGCCATCTCTTGACTGGCGTATAAATGAAATTCTTTGTTGAAATTATAAACTTTTTTCGTTTTCAGTCTTTTGTCAGCAGCTGCTTCTATGTAATCAGTGCTGCCACTAGAGTGGAATGATCTTTCAACACGGCGTTGTCTTATTTCATGTAATGCTTTAACCTACCTTTGTACTGTGCAATAATAATAATTCCACTGTTGTCGCCAGTTGGGTCCTCTTGACAATTTTAAAAATGTTATTCTAACTCGGTCCATTCTTATTCATGGGAACTAGGAGATGTTACAGTTTACAGAACGGGCCAATATCTCCCTAATCTCTGTGAATGGTAGGAAACTGATACAAATTTTTATCGGAATGAGGTGGAATGCAATGTGAATGTGAATTTGTGAGGGGCATTACTTACGTATAGAGATGGTAAATAAGATGAAATAAGATTGTAAAGACATCGCACATGAAATTATAAGCACCGTGAATAAATGAATCGTGAGAGATAATTTGGGCCAAAGCATTGTGTAATTCAATTGTGTTGATAGGAAAATAGCATAAAGACTTTGCGTTCCACAAGAGATATGTTTATTATTCAACTAGTTTCAATACACTATGGCATCCTTGTAACTACTATTCCTTTGGAGCATACACTGTTTTTGGCTCTATTTTGTGGAAATTCAAATTTAAAGGTTGAAAAAAAACATGTTGTCTTTTCCATATAAACAATTTTTATGTGGAAAAGACGATTTTTCAAACTTTATTTCTTTGAATTTCACTAGTCCTGAACATAGTATACGTTAGTTAAAATAGTTTAACAATAAATCTGTCTCTTGTGGAATGCTAAGTCTTTAGATGAGTCACGCTCAGGTCAGAGGGGAGCTCCAGTCAGAATAAGGGAGTTGAGTGAAAAGCATATACTGCTCTATTACATAAGCTTTAATACTTGTCTCTAGACTGATCCTTGGACGTCTATTATCATAGGACGTTATGACTAAAACGAATTTCTGTAAATACATCCCTGACAGACGTTGATTGAAATAACGTGAAGGTTTCATTGCTCCATTTCGCTTTAATTTACCATCTCAACAGGGAAATGTATGTATGTATGAATGTATGTCTATAGGAGACATATTGTATTCGAAGCTTGTAGCATGCTTCTATATTTACGCACGTTGTGATGTCATCTAGTAACGACTTGAGGAAAGAGAAAGTCGTCAGGTCCTACTTTACAAAAAAAAAGTTTTTTTCTTAATCCAAAGTGGTTTCTGAATTAATTTGTGAAATCATTACAGGATTTAAAAATTACATATATTCTACAGAAGAATGAGTATATAATGTTATAATAAGATTTTATACTTTTTCTCATATCTATAAATATACCTATTTTTAAATTCCACGTCGATAATTTTCGAAACAATACAAATTCTTATTAGGCAACAAAAAAAGTTCTCCCGCATGTATCCAATCCTCAAGTCCCTGATGTTTTAAAGGTAACCAGGTCTTATTTCAGTGTATTCACGCACTGACGCAATAAATAGGATGCCTCGACTACATTCCACGGGAAACATAACGTGTTACTCAATTCATTTCGGACGACCGCGATAAGGCGGTGCCCCGGTCTCCGCACCTTTACATCCCATCTCTCACCTCGGGTTCCGTTTCGTAATGGACGCATCAAATAAGAGCGCAGGCAGCGCGGTCTGTATTTAGGGGGCCTCGAGAAACCGCATCGAGGTCCCCTAAGGGAGAGGCCGCCACATTTTGATATACATCGCGGCTACTCGTTTCTTAGGGCCCCAATGGATTATAAACCCTTTAGCTTTAGGTTTATCACTTTTTCGGCACCGTATCCCTCCTCCCTCCGCCTCCCGCCCAGCTCCCCTCCTCTTCCCCCACCCCGAAAACCCTTTTTGCATCCCCCATAGTGGGCCGCTCGGTTCCCCTGCCCCTTTTTCAGGACCTCCCACGTATTCTCGCGCTTCGCACCGAACCCTTGCATCCCTAGGGACTATGGTATAAGGGGAGTCAACAAAAAATAAAGAGCCTGGGAATTACCGGGGAAATGGATTGTTGCGGGAGAGACGCCTAGGGGAAGGAAGGAGTCCGGAGTGGAGGTAGCTGAGGAAAGAGAGGGGTGCACAGAAATTCTTGCGCAGGACCATT
>WURS02037786.1:0-11364 GCA_011762765.2 Rhinocypha anisoptera
GGGTTACAGAGATGGGAGCATTGCTGGGAGAAGTGTGTAGAGTTACAAGGAGACTATGTTGAAAAATAAAAAAAATTTCAGAAAAATGTCTTGTATCTTTGTTGGGTCAGAAACTTTTCAGATAACCCTCGTAAGCATTTAACTTAATTGACTTGTAAAAACTTATGGGACAATAATTCTCTCTTGGCTTCTCTTTCAACTGGCTTTTGAGCTTAATTTGACAGGTAACTTTTATTCATTAAGGATAGAAATAAGAATGATGTTTTGTTTTCCTGAGGATTTTATGATTTCGGTTACTATTCATTTTAGTGTAGTAATAAGATGTTAGTGAATTCACCTTCTTGTCAGCCAATTACATAGTCAACCCCTCTCTTACTTCTTCCCCATTCTCCCTCATGCCAGATGTAAATATTTATAGAAATGTCTGTCAATCACCTTTCATATGCTAAATGAGCAAGTTCCAACTGAGTACAGATAACTTGAACTCATATATGTGACAAGTTGATTTAATTTTAAAAATACAAGTATTTACTCATATCAGTAAGTATTGTATTAAACAAATAGTTACCAATATCATATTACTAAGTTTTTAATTCATCCAGATTGGATTATCTGGGGAAAAAAAAAAGTTTTGCCAAATCCCTCACACAAAAAGCAAGTTACCTTAGTAAAAGTCAGCCAGAAAGCTTCCCCTTATTTTAACTACACCAACTCAAGTAGTGGACCCTATGTTAATAAACAACAATTCTATTTTAATCTAATTATGAACAAAACAAACATTTAAAACTTATGCCAAAGAAATACAGATTAAACAACAAATCATATCATCAGATCAGATCATGGATATAAAGCTGCTTTAGACACTATTGAATGGAGTGCATAATGTAAGTCAAAAAGATATATGCGAGGGGAGAAAATTCAACTTACCCTTCTCCCACCTCACATCTCCTTCACTGATGGAGTCTGCAAATGTTGGAACTGTGACTATTTTCACTTCCTCTCCTGAAAATAAAAAGTTTTTACTGAGGACATGCTTCTTGGGCAATATTATCTTATGATAATAATTACAAACATGAGTTTATATAAGATTACAACTAGCTCCATCCCTACCAAACCTAATGTTTATTTCATGGTGCCAATAACTGTAATAAATTTTATTGCCCATGTAAATTACTCATTATATGATAAAATTCTTTATAATAATTATCACTCATTATGTACCAAGTGAAAATATGAAAATATGTTACCTAAACTTACTTTATTTTTGCTACATTCGCTACAATTCAATAGTCAATTGGAGTTTTCAAATTTACGCTTTGCATATAAAATGTCTGGTATACACATTGGAGAATTTAACAATTGATGAAAAGCAGATGAGGTTACCATGTAAGAACAAAGGAAAGCAAATAAAAAATATGAGGGAAGGTACCCAAGACCATACTTGTTAGGAGGGCATGAAGAATGGGGATACAAAATGACAAGTAGATATCAGGACTCCACAACAAGGAAGAGAGGAAATCCAAGATGATGTAACCGTATATACACACTATCTTCCACTTAAGCAGCATGTTGTAAAACAGTGGCCTTCGCGAATCACAATCACTCACACTATCAGGGTTGATGGGAAATTATCCTCCCACCAGAGATGTACCAATGACACAAGGTTGCAGCAGGAGGAGGAGAGAGAGACTTGGGAAAACCAGATGTTTCATCTGCAGTTCTTCTCTGAAGAGGTCCTCAGATAGAGCAATCCTCTTCAGAGAAGGTATGGAAGTTACAGGGAATCTTTTTGCAAAATGTACTCAAAATAACTCAAAACACAAGCAACAAAAGATTACACCATCAATTGCATGGAATGTCTGGGCTAGTGACAGGTATATTAATGCCAGAGAGTTTAGGGATATGAAAAAAGAAAAAACCTAATTAACGTTGTTTTGAGAATACACATTAAGGCCAGGCAATAACAGCTTCACAAAATAAAATGAAAGTAAATTCATTGGGTGACACCTTTCGATTAAACACAAAATCACAGAGAATGAGTGATATAAAAACATTGTATTGATTTCACCATTGTTTGCATTATGAACTCAAATTTTTACAGTTGAGAGAACACTGCTCTATGTTGGCAGGATAACCCCTACAGAGCTACCACAAGCCAAATATTGGATTGAAAACCTATTACAATGATCATGATATATTAAAGTGCAAAAATGCTCACAAGAGCTAAGCACACATAAATAGATTTTTAAAACATAATGCAAAAGTATTAGGATGTTGAAACAGTATTTTTAACAGTCTCACGGACAACCTTCATCCTAAGCCAACTCTAATCAAAAAGATTGAAGTACTGGAAGGTCACCACTGAAACTGTTGAAATTAGTATTCAAATGTTCTTTAATGTTTTTGAGTTTTATATTGTACACTGAATGCACTTGGCATCATATGTATATACAAACATGTATTATATCAGAGGCGTTTCCCAAACTCACGTAAAATGCCCGAGAACTGGAATTGTCGCGTGAAAAAAGTCCATGGCTGCTGTTGAGTTCGGATGGTGCACCTGACCAGCAACGGAAAAAGGGAATTTCAATTAGAACAATCATTAGAAATTAGAGTAAGTCTTTGAACAGTAAGCTACCAAAAATCCTATTCATTAAACCACATGCAGAATGAGGATTTTAAATCATCAATCAATGAATATGAATTTAAAACCACATTTTAAGCTTGAAATGGTAGTTCACATATTTTTACATTACACATCTCATCGTAACAACAGTATGAATGCTAACAGAGACACTACCATTGCCACTACTTAAATGCCAATTATAAATGTTGAAAACAAAGCAGTTTGTTACATTAATAAAATAAATAGTAGAGACCGAAACTTAGTGGAAATCATTTTATATGGACAACCGGTTTTGCTACACTGCAGCAGCAAATTTTTTTGTGGAAAAAATCAAAGTTTCATTTAATTCCTATCTATTTCTGTGGTTTGATACATCCCGCCACAACTTTATTAAACAAAACAAAAACACATCAGAATGTATTTCCCTCTTGTACTTCAAGAATAACAGCTAAATTTTACATGCATATAAGAATGGCATTTATCTGTTCCTGTGTATCGAATTCTGTACACAAAGGTTTAAGTTCATCTCCATACCTTAAACAGCAACAACAAATGTAAAGAAATGGTTTCCGTCTTCACTTAATGAAATTCTCTCATTGCGGAAGGATTTAAAAAACACACTGCAATTCCACATACAAGGTTTATTTTAACCCAACCAAGTTTCACTGTATAACAGCACCATCAGATGCTGTTATATGGCGAAACCTGGTCATGTTAAAATAACCCTTTAATGAGAGAAACCAATTCAGGCTACAAGTGCATTTCAGCAAGATCCTTTCTGACTATCTAAAAATGTAAAAGATCACTACTGAATAATCAACTAACCTATTTTGTGATCTATGTTAAAGGGGGAAGAAAGACAAGGAGATAGGCACATATAATTACCAAGCACTAATGAGTAATAATGTAATGATTTGTCTGATGATAATAAGCATCACTTTCTAAAATACTGATTTCCATGATTATTTATAATATGTCATTTTTCCCAATATTTAAGAAAAAGGCAACAAACCAACATGAAAATAATTCAAAGGAAACAAATTAAAACATTCAAAAGAACACATTACCGAACCTTCACTGAAAAAACAAGTGACACATGTAAGCTCTGAGATATGCATCGTGAAGAACCCTAATTCATGGAATATTGTTTAAAATAGGTTTCAAGTCATGGAGAGAACAGAGGAATAGCACAGTGAAATAAACCAGTAGAGATATAGGAAATTTTGGGGAAGATATTCTCAGCATATTGAAAAATAATGCAAAACTAAATTCAATGCTGACTTTACATCTGTATAGAGCATTTTACAATGTTAAGTGGCATAAACCTTTTAAAGTAAACTACAATAAATTAAAATTACACAACTGGCTGTCTACGAAGTGCTTCCGCATGAAGAAACCTGGAAATAAGCCAAAGATAAAGGATACAAAAAAATTGTTCTTATCACCTTTCATCATCAAACACCAAGAAAGCAATAAATTAGCTTCAGTAAAGATAAAAAGCCATTAAATGGCCATCCATGATGGGCGTGAAACAGTCATAAGATGATATGCTTATACTCCCCGAATGAGCATACTTAATATTTGGATTGCTTGCCTCGACTAAGAAAATTTTCTGAGTAATGTTTTTTTGGATTGTTTACCCTGTATATGGTATGGGCATTTATCTATGAAATATAAGCTACTCACCTTCGAGACTGGGTAGTACTTGCTTGTAACAACCACCTTCCACACTTTTGACCTAAATACAAAACAATGAAAGTAGTTACGGATCAAAAAAGATTATTCAAGGAGGTATTACCTTAACATGCAAACAACAGAGCAACCCCAAGGCATAATGAAGTAATGCATCATTCAGCAAAGTCAATATTAATAACGGATAAAAATTTGTACCCAGAAATCTCTTTTTCTTGGCCAAGAATAAGTTTCTATTTACGAACAACATATTTACAAAGGAATGTATACAGATGCAATTATTGACTGGAAAAATAATTACGTAGTGACAAATTATCGAGACGTTGACACTCCTCTATTTAATACTTACATAAGCAGCCTTGCAAAGATGTAACTGGGTGTGAACAAAACCCAGTCACTACATGAAACGAATAAGAATGACGTTGTACTAAATCCAAACTACCAGTCGGTATTGCCGTTTGCGTCTACTATAATTCTTTTGTAATTCAGAGGTTTCAGTGGAAATTTTTATCTCTAGCAGACGTGTAAATGAAACAAGGCAAATCGTTACAGGTTACTGATAGTGATTGACTGTAGATAATCGGAAGCTGTAAATAGATACCCAGAAAAAGTTCTGCAATGACGGGTCGGTGATAGGATGAAAGAGTTCAATTATACTTGGGTGAAATAACGTTGCATTTCCACCTACAGGCTTATTTATTCACACTTATATACTCTGGCTGGGGGGACCCGGCTAGGTGAAATGGAGAGATCCGAATATTTTATTACCTGATGATGTTACTCTGTGACGAAACCGGTTGTGAAATAATGTATAAGCCATGTGCAAATGCAAAGTTATTTCACTCAAGTAAAATCATGGAATACAACAAAGTGGAGACCGAAACAGCTTCTTATAGCAAGGGTACGAAATGGTGACCACACGACCTACATTTTTAAAAATATTCATCACCAGATGCTATTACTGTCACAAAGAATCAATAACAAATCATCGTCAACTCAAATTTTAAAACTCAAATGTTCAAAAAGATTTCTTATTTTACAACAAAGTATCTACATTCATGCAAAAACTTGAAATAATTACCTTGGCTGTGAAAATATTTGTTGACAGCCACCTGTAAAGTTATGCAATAATTAATGTCGCTATAATACAGCACGAAATATTTTCTGATATATAAGGAAATTATTGAAAGACCAAACCCAACTAATTATACCGAAATCTTGTCTTGATTCTCAAGGAATAATCAAAGAAACTGCTTAAAATTATCACAGTGAGTATAAATATGCATTATTTATATAGTATTAATAATATAAGTACAAATTAAATAACAGAAATAATGAATAACATGCATAGCCAGAATTATTTTTTTAGCAGCCTGTGTGACCCTCGGAATAAATAGAACAAGTGCTTTATAGGTAACAAATTTCCCTTCGAACCTTAGGCTGAAGATTTTCCGATAGATTAGACGTAAGCCTTATAGCACTACGCGGAAGATTCCGCGAAGAAGAAGATATTAACCCAGACATTTCTACTGGTTTCTAATAAACTTCCACGGCGAACCACCGTCCTCCACCATCGAGTTCTATCGAAGGGAAAAATTTTTGCCTTGCCTTGCGACGAGTCGATAGCACCATAATACTTTCGATTGCTCGAACCTCAAACGATCTTATGGAGTCGTTCTTAATGGAGAAAGTGGTAACCTTCTAGGACTACTTGACATGGCCGCCACGCGCAACGACTTGCGCAGAACGAATGCGCATAACCATTCTGCAAGAGGTAACCTTCTAGGACTACCTCGATAGCCCCTCTCCCCGTCCTGCCGCCCCCCTACCCTCCGGCCCTGAAGCTTCCGGCCACTTCAACTCACCACTCCCTCCTCCCCCCCCCCACCACCCACATAATCCTCTGAAGCTTCCAATCTACATTCCCTCATTCGGATCAGCATTTCTTTCCGTAATGGCCGTCCTACTTCCGACCCTCGCCTTTGCCCCATTCCCACTCATCCACCAATGACTCCCCCCCCCCCCCCCCCCCCCTCCCTCCTGTCATTCATATATATTATATATATATATATTCATCGCTTGAGGCGCATCGGATCCTTCCACTCGTGGCGCCAATATTCTTTTCGACGATTTCCCGAGGACGACGGATTTCGAACGTTCTTTTTTTTTGGCGAAACACTCTCGTCCGTCGGCGTCCTTGAGGAAAATATTAGCCCGCTGACAATACCGCGTTGGATGTTAGCTAAGATATTTTGTCCTGCCACATTCTACAATCCCCATTTTTGAAAGGGCATTAATTATTTTCTTACATTGAGACGTCGGAAGAACTGTTGTGTGTATGACTTTTTGAAGCAGACATGAGTGTTATGTTAGCTCCACGCGTTACACATTATGTAAGGTTATGGAGGAGACGCCACGCTCCACACAGAAATGTTTTATTTGTTAGCGCGATCATGATTCGCCGCAGTACACCATTCTCCGGTGAATATTCAGTACAAAAGTCGGATCATGTATTCTTTTTGGTGGATGAGGGAGGGCGTGGACAAGGAAGGAAAAGACTGCACCTCCCCCACCTCCAACAAAAGGGTGTGCGTACGTTTCGATGTCTGTATTGCATGTTCGTGTAAGGATGGTGTACTAACGCGAAATCTGTCCGTGATAAAAATAAAATATTTCTGTGCGGAATTCCAGTGCTTTTTTTCTCGAACCTTTCATGGTGAAATAATTCCAAAAAGTCAAGCCTGAAACGATTTCTTTCTACCATTACAAGTAATTGAGTAATGATTCATTGACTATGATGGATCTTTTTAATGGTGTCGTTAATTTTGAGATAATTCATAATAAGAAATCAAAATGTATGTTAAGAGACTAGTATTGAAGAAGAAGTAGATATCACCGTTTCATTTCAAGAGGGAATCACCAGAACGCACTAATATCAGTTGCAGTTATTGCAGGAATAGACTGTAAACTTAATTCTGAAAAAAGAATATTTCGGGTCCTGCTTAGTTATATCATGACCAAAATACATATATATATATTTTTTTTTCTTTTCTATATAGTATATATATAATAGTTTTTATAAAAATACAAAGATAATAATTCTATGGAAGTGTATTAAAGTATAATTCTGTTTATAAAAACTTTGAATTAAAAGAGATCGATTACAGAGATAACTATGCCATGTCACTAAGTAATATTTAACGGAGACGTAGGCTTATTATACATAATTGACATAACATATGATGAAGATTTAAACAGACATTTCAATTTCCGTAATATTCCAGGTTAAGTCTTGATTCGTCATCAGAATTACACATTAATTCACCATGAGTCCATGATTGTCTTATGTACTTACTTAAATATGTATTTAATTTATATAAGTAAAATTATTAAATGCACGTTTACTTATATTTGATTTGAAAATCTCGAAATTATTTTTTTGGATACGATTTAACAAAAAGGTTTTAGATATATTGTTGCTTGAGCTACAGAATAGAAGACAAGAGAGGTGATTTTTCCGGCTACAACGAAAACAACAACTAAATTTGAACAGTTGTGGCACAGTTGAACAGAGATGGCAACAGTTTTTGCCTGAAATGCTCAAAAGGGAAAGAAAACTGCCCCTAGGCAAGAAATGAGACTCATCGTATTCTGGTCGAGACCCCAAGGCCTTTTCATTTATACCGGACTGTGAATACACGGTGTAATTTGACTACGTATATAATCCATTGGTCCCACTTCACACGAGAGCTCCATTTGAAAAAAGTGATGTAAGTACATTATGTTGAGAGTTTTGGGTATACGATCTCCGCGACAGCTGGTGAATGGGGCACCGCAGTCCGCCCAAGAGATAAGACATGCATTAGTGTAGATAAACGATCTCAGGTTTTCCCAGCTACTAGTAGCCTTGTAGTCTTCTCGGGTTTTCGTCCAGGTAATGACGTTTTGATGGGTACTGAAGTTTCGAAGGCTAAGTCTGCCATCGCCCTCAGGGTGAGTCATGTTGGAAGACCTAGCTTTCAAAAACGTCGGTGCCCATCAACGCCATATCCCGGAAGGTAACCCGAGAAACCTACGACGATACTGGTGTAGGTGTTTATGATACCACATTCGTAAGCTTCAACATAAAAGTTATCTAACAAATAAACACACAGCAGCGTAATTGAATATTTCTACAGAGCTAATCTGGCGAGAAGGTTTTTTTTTTGCAAGATGCTGCTCTTGAAACAGAGCTCATTCCAGAGTTAAATTGAAATGGTTAGATTAGATAGTTAGATCCATTCGAACGGCGTAGCTAATGACAGATAATTAATTCGGTTTATTCTCACAAAATCATCCCCAGGGATAAACAGTTGGGTAAATTGAACGAGATTGAAAGTACTCACAGGAGACGAGACGCCAGTGGTCAGTCGACGCAAACGTCCTTCTGCCTCTTGTGGTGATCCCCGGGGTGGAAAGCGGTCACTATTCCAGGATGTTCGACGGCGCACTGTCTTATCTCACCTTCTGAGTGTTAACACCACATGGGACTGATGGCAGCACTTCCTTAAGAAGCCTCCAACAAAGCGCGTGATTTGATTGACTCCGCAAGTAATCGAACTCGATAAAAATTATAATTCGGTAAATATTTAACTAACAAGTGCTTTTCAGAAACAATTCTGTCCTTACCCTACTAAAGTTACTGACTCTAAACGTTAATTACTAGTAGTAGTATTTTGTTTATAGGGTCCAGTGGTCATATTGCTCCTCTTCAGTTCGAAGAGTAAACCCATTCGGAAAACATAACCACCATGCCCTGGGCGGGAATCGAACCCGCGACCTTTGGGTTAGCCGGTGAGTGCGCTACCCATCAGACTAATCCGGTCGGCCGTGAATTACTCTTTATTACCTGGATTAAGTTCACTATTGCAAATATGAGACTTTTTCTCCTTTGTTATTGTAAAATAATAATTTTTGGAGAAGCTGTGTTAATATGTGTTCGATTTAAAAAAATGCTTCGTTATTAAATCTAAGTGAATATGTTGGTGATAATATTTGAAAAGTCATTGAATGAACACCCAACCGCATGATGTAATCAGTGTCTATGCCCTTCTTCTTCTCAACTATCGTGTGGTAACATAAATGTTAAATAATACTGTCTGCCTATAATGCATTAGTAGGCGACAGAAAGGGTGGCCGCTTAATCTCCATATAATCACTACGGTCTTGAATGTTGTTGCGATGATTGCTAATTATTTACTCTTTCACTTTTCCAGAAAATTTGACGAATGATGGACGATGACCACAACCACAATCTCGCTTCTATAATTACCGTATTACATTCTTTCTACTGGTATTACTTCGATCAAGATTTTTGTGAACTCGTGGAAAATAATAGGAAAAAAGAGAAGGAACAGAAGTGACACAGTAAATTACCCGAACGTTTTTAGTACTAGAATACAGGGTAAAGTCCAATTCGTGTGACAATATCCTATTTAGCAGCTTTGTTTCCATTTTTTTATCACGAGTTGTTTTTCTATCTTTGCCCTTGCTTTCTCTTGGATTTCAAGTGGGGTCATCCTCAATCATCAAAAGGATTCAAGACTATGGAATTTTTTGTTTATGGAGTGCAGCGACGGCTATGGTCATTTAGTACCTCTTCATATCATGGACATTATTTGGACAAACGCAATACCCATGCCCTGGGAAAGACTCGAACCCGCGACTTTTGGTTTGGCCAGCACGCTACCACTAGGTTGCTAGGCCGGCTGAAAGGGTTGGAACCCAGGAAACTAGAACTATTGTGCGACGCACTGTCCTCGATGCTACCATGCAACCCAATAAGAAAACGACATACATCATGTACACTGAGGATCAACATGCCTTCTATTCTCACCCTTATAAACCTTTACACTCGGCGTGAAGAGATTAATGTCAGTGCTGATCTGACCTGAAGTAACACCTAATAAACTAAGAGATTACAAGGTCCGTTTCTTTGCCCGGGAATCTAATCCAAGTTAAGTTCTATTAATGATTTTGAGGAAAGTGTCACTTAATGTTCATGTAAAGTCATATGTAAATAAGATTCAGGGGTATTGTTGTGGAATGCTGAAATATTCATAGTGAAAAGAAATAATAAAATTTACACAGAACAAAGGATTTATTACAGCTCGAGTTTCATTGTAACATCAGGTCAGTTATTATCAACACGAGTTTCATTTAACACCATGTAAACTATCTAAACAATAAACTTATGAAAAAAATTTCACCTTGATATAAAAATATGACATAATGTTGACGCGCCTTAAAACGACACAAAAAAACAACGATAAAAAAGTATCATCTTATTGTTTTCATCATCCATACAATTTGAAAAATCATTTAGGATGGATAGTGGTGTCCATTATCCCTCTTCACAAAGAAGAAAGTCTTGACTTCTGCTGAAGATGCCTTTCATGTGGAAATGTCTTCACATCTGCAAAGAAAATTGGAGATATCCATGATTTATACACGAGTTAGCAAGAGTTTAGAAAGCTGAAGGAGACAAGTAAAATTTCAAATCGCAATATTCCACTATACAATAGCCACTACTTAAACTGCGTTAATTGTTGATATCTGACATTTCATGCATGATCATTCCACACGCCTCAGTGTTTACTTAATGCAGAGTTAAAAATATCCCCTAGTGCTAGTGTCAGATGCAGAACCCTCATCGATAATTCTGCTTTCCGCCTTCGCATTTGTGACAGCGTCTACTCAAACAAATCGGTCCCCCCATGGTAGAGTCCTAGTCGGCTCGGCGGATTCGCTCGGCACGGCAGGGTGCGAGAGGAGATTTTAGAAGTGAGGGAGAGAGAGAAGGGCGGTAGGAGTCGAGCGGAGGAGGAGGGGAGCCAGGACGACGGGAAGGAGGAAATAAGGGTGAAGAGAATCCCACGTTAGGGATACCGGGTCAGAAAAAAAACAACATCGTAGAGGGGTGAGAGTGGCCCGTAGATATCCGTGCCTGGAGAGGATCTTGAGTGGATTGGGTTTGCGAGATGCAGCGACGTGGTTGAGAGGAAGGG
>WURS02037797.1:0-26506 GCA_011762765.2 Rhinocypha anisoptera
TAGATTGGAGAGTGAAGCAGTCATAAGCGGGCACAATGGTTGTCCTGAATCGAGTGGGCGCTGGTAAGAAGCTCAACAGGTGCGCGTTCGACACCAATCGATCATGGCTGTGCTTTGGAGGTACCAAGCAGACAATACAGCCGGGTTAGTCCACGCCCGCCTCTGCGACACTAGCGCTAGTCACATTGCACGCACTCACATTCAACCTAGCGTGTCACTGGAACTTGCATTCATTTTTCCAGCAACGTGCCAATTATCAATTTTATAATTGTGCCCATTGTCACCTAGCTCGATTGGGGGCCAATTGTTCCCGACAGCCACTTGCCGATTGCTAATGTTTCGGCGAACTTTTCTCATCATCTGAATAGCGAGGGCAACGCCAACCTTCGTCGAGCATGAGTGTCATGGTGGCATTCTTGTTTGAGCTTTCAATTCGAATCACGATTGAATTATGGCGCGAAATTGCTTGGATCACCATTGACTTTCAGTTTCGGATAGCGGCACTCCTTCACTACATTAACGCCAGAGGCACAGGATAAGTCAATTTAATTAGAAAGTCACTGGCAGCGCGTCACGAATCGGAATCTTCTGTCTAATTAAGGCCGTTGGCTGTGGTACTGGGTGTGTGTGCGAATTGTCGCTTTGTGCTAGCCACCTCGCGCTTCCCGTCGTCTTGGGATGCGTTGACCTCGAGTGGGGTAAGCACCTCCAAAGGCAACACTGGGCAAACTGGACCAATTGACAATTTGAAGTGCAATTGTTCTGTTATCCCAACATTGCTCGGGTGCTTGCGTGCTGAATGTACTCACCAAATAGCGCTAGTACGGAATAGCTCTCCTCGTGATTCTTCTCCTTTTAGTGGAGTTATACTCAGAAGCATGAAGCCATTAAACGTGGCAAGTCATGGCGATGTGACAGAGCTGTCTGGAAAGTGACAGACAAGCGTCAGTTCTCGATCGAATCAAACCCGGTTTGTTTTAGCATCTGTGCAATATTACCTCTATTTTTACATTTCAAATATGTTAACGATCTAGTCTTGGTTTAAGAGCGAAGGATTAGCACTGGAGGAGTGAGTATAAACACAAAGAAATGCAAACACTGGGCTCAATTAGTATCTGTCGCATGAACTCACATAAATGTCGCGACTGTCTGTCACAACTGTCTTTTCCAAGTGTGCTAAAGTGTTAGGAACTAAAGTTTAACTTATTCTTGTTTATTGTTGGAAAATATTCTCGTTTAAGATTGCGGTTAACCAAGTTTACGATGGCATGAGTCATTCTAGAGCGAATATACATCGGCAATCTTAGAGTCTGTAATCTTAATAGTGAGACACAAAGACGGCACTTGTTGGGGCTGGATGTGAGCACAAATCGGAGGCAGAATGCACGACCGTAGTGGTCTGGGCCATGTCTCAGATGCGGTGTCTACTTTGGAGTGAATCAGTACACAGACGCCACAAACTACTTGTACAACGTGCCACAATGATGTCCATTGAGGGGGTGGCCAGAGTGGGCGAGCTAGCCGATCATCGTCAGCATTATCGCCCCACCGCGGCTGTTATCACTATCACTTCATCTTGCAGTTCCTATCTAGACAGATCGGCAGCACTCGAGAACAATTCCACTGTGGAATCAATTGTATAAGCAACAAAACTGTTCAAAAATAGTGCTCTGACAGCTCTGAAGCGATCAGCGCTGGTAACCAAAACACATCAGGACAAGTGAACCAAACATATGCATCGCAGACGCGCCACATCCGCTTGAGTTGCACTGGCAGCGAGTGGCTCGTATTCTTTCATTGCCCTTCTCATTGGGCCACACTCGGTCAGCTTCATTCAATCAACACTCACCCGAGCTCGGATGTAGGCCTAGTGCTAATAGAGACGTGCTCGTACTACCGACACTAACAATGGACAGAGGTGCGGATGGGCAGAGAGAGAGAGAGAGAGAGAGAGAGTCAACCAAACACTGTGGTTAGTGACTAATTGCCACTGCCTCATGCCAGTCAAAACTTTCATTTTGAACACTGGTGTTCTACCGAAATCGAGCATAGAAGCAGACAAAACATTTCCGCCTTCCAGACAAGATCAAAGTTAACTTCTTGACCACAACGGCAACAATGATTCTGGCTGTTAAGAGAAACACGTCGAAATGGGGCACTTGAAAGTAGAATAGTGTAATGGAAATGTTCACCATTAATTGCCGAACTTGGCGGTATAGTTCTACCAACTGTGCCATTTTACTTTATGTCGACATTTTGGACTTTTTAACAGGGTGAGAGGCAGCTTTGCTGTAAAACCCTGCTATTAATCTCATGTTTCTGTCCGTCCGTCTGTGTCCTTACAAAAATTCTAGTATACTTCCCGGGCACCAAAAAAGCTGAAACTTTACAAAAAGGATCCTTTTGAGGAAAGAATAATTGGATGAGACTGATGTCTCAGGCTCCAAAGGGGCCCGAGATTCGGGCCATTGAAACTCGAGCAAGTCTGACAACATACGCCGCACTTCTCTCGCCCTGCTCATAGGCGAGAGCTCAGCTCTCCCTTCTTATTTGGTTTAAGCGTCATAACATAGTGAGCCAGAATGTAACATCTTTTATCTTCCCTTCGATCTGTGGTTGACATTGCAGTCATATTTAGGCAGTCATTGAGTTATGCTCCAACTCAGGCGTCTCATAAACCATTCGTCACAAGCCATCGGCAGCGTTGCGGTATGCTCGGCAGTCTTGCCAATTCTATTTGTTTTTTGTTTGTTTGGATGTCATTGGTGACGGCGAGGCTAAATTAAAAACATGGACATTTTGTGCAATTTTTTCTAGATTAGAGCAGCTGAAACTATTTAGCATGCTATTTTTCTTTTTTACTGGCAGAGAATAGTCACTAATAAAAGCAATAGGAATAACATACAGACGGAGATGGTAAGAAATAAGCAAAGAAAATGGGGAAAGAGGTCATTTGAGCCGGGTGTGCAATCGTGCACTGGAGCAATGTCGGCACAGTAGAAACGATCGGTGACCCGAGTGTCGCTCAGTCGACTACCACATGGCATACGGCGCCGATCGAATGTCAACTTGAGATGACTCATGCAGTGCCAGTGGTCTATGGTCACTCCTGTGCAAGTAAAACTTCAATTCATCAAGTGCTGAACTTTAGCTCAACACTCCAAGGTGTTGATTCGTTGCAATGGCTTTGCGTGATTGGCATTGATTTCCTCTAGTAGTGGTTCATTGAACTTGGCCACCGGTGAGCAAAGACAATGATTACTTTGGACTCGATTAAGCAATTGGCTTTCGTGAGATATATGGAGAGCACTTGCTTCTAGCTGGAGGGCTGACCTTGAAGGCAAGCGCACATCTGGTTGACTAAGCGGTGCCTGTGAGACGCATGTGTCAGTGGGTGCTCAACCAGTGTGGCCGAGTACATTAGTTTCAGATAACTTTCGCCAAGCACTGTCATCTTAAGAAATCTTGGCTCAAATTGCCTTGGTGTTGTATTTTATAGTGGTCATCGTGCTGAGCTATTAGGTGTGAGTGACAAGGGCATAGATGAACGTGTGCTACCACTTGACTAGCCCTCAGAGAGGCAGCTCAAGTCCTAACGAATACAGACTTTAACTTGAAGCTGAGAATGCTATGCATAAACAATTCTTAGTACAGAGTTACGTAAACAACGAACTTTGGCCAAGCAACCGGGACAACGGTGGAAGCCGTAGGCCAACAAGTTGCTCTAGTAGAGTTCACCGACGCTAAGCAATGCCAAATGGGTCGCAGCGAGCCATCGGATCGTGGTACTTTTACTTCAACTTAACTGCGCTCTACTGGCAATGGTGCGTGTTGGCGCACTCGAAGAACTGTCTGAGTGGCTAGTCACAATGGCACCGCTGATGGCTGCTAACAGTCGATAATCAGACCGCCAGTCAGACATAAATTAGTCCGAACGATGGTGCAACGAGAACAGTGGCAATTATTGAAGTAAAGCAGCGAGGTAATACATCATCTGCACATTACGAGTCATTCCACCTGGAGTCGACACTTATTGGCTTTGACCCTAGTCTAGTAAGCATAACTGGCTCGTGGCAACACTCCAAATGACCTCCATTAGTGACCAAGAGGTATTGCCAAATTGATTTCTTAATGCATCTCTGCCAAGCCTGATCGACAATCTTCTCGAGTGCAGCAGTAGAATTGGCTTTGCTAGTGAAGGCCCAAAGAAATGAAGGCCATTAAGGGCATTTCTTGGGACGATGCGCACTTTCACTCCAGTGACACTGTCCGATCAATCAAGTGCCACCGATGGCGTCGCTTCCGACGCGCGTTCGTTGCCAGTGAGTGCAGTCACTTGACCCTCTTGGGCTGGTGAGTCATTTACCCACCATGGCGCTACCTCACCCGCGGCTTTAGTGCACTAGCATGCTCAAGCACCAACATTGAGCTAACACAATCAAGTGTGTGCTATCACCAGCCAGCTTTAATGATACTGTTGGTGGGAACAAGGTAGCACACTTGATCGCGTTCCTCACAACAGCGGTGCACTTCAGTGGAACACCGTGGCGAGAGAATCGATTGGCGAGTTATGGATTGCCAAGAAGCACTGGTGATGGTGGCGGTGGTCATACTGCTCATCGTGATGGTGATGGTGCTGCTCAACAGTGGTGGTCATCGCTAATGCACCTCGGCCATTCACTGGCCTCTTCACTTCAGTCTCACCTCGTCCCACCGCCAACTCCTCTTCCTACTCTCATTTCCAATTTTTCTCGCTTTCTTTATCGCGTTCGCATTAGTGACTTTCACCAAAAGCCGACTTCTCCCGTCGTTTGGTGCGCAGTTCTAATAATAGTAATAATGGAGAAAGTTGCTCACTTTTCATGGTCACCAGAGACATATGATGCTGAAGCTTATTCTTTGAGAACAGTTTTTTGTGATTTCTACCGAACTACGCGGTACTAGACGTGGAACTACAACAAACACTGATAGACATACAGGAGACTAGATTGAACGCTTGAGTGGAGGAAATTCAATTTACTTCTGCCAAAGCTGGAGAGAAGTCAAATTGAGAATTCATTTTGATTGGCCGGTTAACACAGTGACTGACTTAGTGGCTTCGCTTGAGCAGAGCTCGAGTGAGAAGTTACTTCGGCTGCTTGATGCTTAGACTATCCAACTGCGTTTAATGCATATGTAAGAATTGGTAGAGAAAACAACCATAAGGAATTAGATGTCACTTGTCACAACACATGAGAGATGTTTTATTATTATTATACTTGTATTTACTCTATTTAGTATACTATATGGAACATCTTAATTAATTTCATTAGTGAAACAATTAAGCACTAATTAAAGATTAAAGCATCATCCGTCTTCATTGACTCATCACTGGCGCCAGTTAGATGACAAGCAGAATCGCTTGGCGCGACATTAGAGATGCGGCGCAGGTTGCACTGCAAGAAGTCACCATGACCAACTGGTAGCATAATTAATCTCATATCACTGTTCACTTGATGATAGATGACTAACCACAGTGACACTGACAGAATGTGCACTCTTAACTCGGGTCAGCAGGCGGTGCTCATTTTGATCCCATGATTTACTGGAATACGAAGGGTCTTGCCAATATTGCGAGTATTGATGATAAATCAGAGCAGACAGTAGGCATTGTTGAGCACCCTCACCTGAGCTGGTAGTTACAATCTGGCCGAATTCGATCAGACAAGTCTCTCATTAGGATGATGCCGAATGACAGATGATCACGATAGAAACAAGATCCTTCAAGGGGCAGTTCACTTGTAGTATGGCTTTCAGTTTTTGCTATGTTGATCACCAGTGCTGCCCTTTGACAGATGAAGCCATCAATGGGATATTAGAACTCAGGGTCAGCGCGCTCCATCCACTTCTTGTGCGTAATTAATCGATTCGCTCGATTCATAGCGAACACAGTTCTTGACGGTCCATTTGAGGCTTGAGGTTCTTCACTCATGGCTCACTCATTCACTGTCTTCTATCATTCATTACTGCATTCAATTGGCTTAGTGCAAGCACTAATCAGCACACTAACAGTGGGCAAACTTTTGCTAGATGTTTGAATACAAATTAAATTCTACCACACTGCTGCTTCTTGGTTTTGGCTCATCAAGTGCAAGTTCCACGGTCGGAGTTTCATATTTGCATTCTAACGCACGGTTCTGATGCTTTTGCCATTAGAGGAGACAATTTTGTATCATAAATCATGGACGCATCGCGCTCGATCGCAGTCAAGTCTAGACACTAATCTAAGTTGTACACAATATTTCATCTTGCACTTCATCGTTGCGGCATGCCAGTTGCCACTTTGTTTGCTTGAAGCTGATATCGCACCGAATTAAGTGATGGTCCATGTTGGTCGAGCAAGCGAATCAAGCGGCTAGCTTTGGTAACCATGCAGTGTGTGGTCTCAAAATAGATGGTGTGCGCACGGGCCCAAGCGGGGTTAATCATCTCGTGAATTGGTCAGAGTTAACTTCTAACTAGCTCGATTCATGCTGACGATGTGATTGTGTAATTAATTCTCACCCTCACGCCAGTATTCTCTTTCAGTGACAGCACCACTCAACAATCCATTTTGCTTGCTAATGAACTACACTTTAAATGATATATATCTCAAAATCACTTTTATCCCATTACTAACCAGCACTATTCTTGAGCTAATTTGGTTGCAGAATGCGTTTTATGCCCTGGGTTTTTAAATCACAAAGACAAGTTCAAGCTATGATGTGCAGTGGTGAAATGAAACATGAAACGCGCCATTTGATTGCGGCGCTTCCAAACGTTAATTAGGGTTCACAGTTTAGCCAAAACTAAAATCAAATTTTACTGGTTTAACTGCACTTTACGATCATTTATATAGTTTTTTCGGAGATTATAAATTGTTTTCTGCGTTTAGGTTAAGCTGCAACTCTTAAGTGCATCTCGCATTTGCAGGGTGCTTGCTTATTTTGCTCATCACTGATCGGTGGTGGTGAAGCACGCGCCTTCAAATCAAATGGCAAATGTTGAGTATATTAAGTTGTTTGGGAAAGATTAGGAGAAGAGTAGATAGAGTTGCGTGCCATCACTTGGTTGGGCACATAGGCCAAGTTGGTGCCCACCGGTGGGGTGGATCGCGTGTCGCGCCACTCAGTCCGCCCTCGTCGCTTGCCATTCATCAATATTCTGATTGTCACTTGGCAACCGGGCTTAATCGAGCTACGAGGGTCCGAATTAGCACTACTGCAAATAGCTAAAACAACGCCTAGTACACGAATGGCTCTTGCTTTACCGATAGGTTCCTACCGACAAGACTCCACACTCTTCCAAAGTAAACATTTGGCTTTAACACGATTACGAGAGAACAATCGTCTCGAATTGTCTAGTGTAGGATAAATGCTCCCAATCAAAACAGTCACGATATACACCGATGACGATTTGTCTCACTGGTGCCACAAATCGAGCCGCATTTTTCTCAAATATTGTGTTTTTCACGCGATATATCATCATCCTCTACAGTCAGCGTGGACATTGCGGCAAGCCATTGGATTTGTCCAAATTAGTTCACTGTTTGAGCCCGTTGAGGCGAGTAATAATGATAAATTAGGAGACAAGCAAGTCATCATCTTGTATCGCTGTTAGATGAGGCACACGAGACAATGGTCAGTCATGAATGGAGGACTAACTGAGATGCTTTTTGCAAAAAGCGTAAATCAAATAGAAATTTGTTCTTTGGGTGATGAATGGTCAAGCACAATAGTGCTCATATCGGCTTGCTGCCTTGCTCCCAATATCTTAATTACAAGCTACTCGGCACCGACTAATATGGCATGAATTGTCGGAACTCAACAAGTCAGTAGTGGTTGAGATAAATAGTGCTGCGTGGTCCGCCTCTAACTACCTATGGTTGTGGCACTCTATTTGTAAAGACTAAGTACTCTGACTGAGTGTTTAAGCGATATCCCGTCAAGAATGGTGTATTTTAGGCGCGCATTTACTATCGACGTGTTTGGTGATTAAGGCCGAACCAATGGAGCTTTTGGGAATCTACCGATCAGTGAAATGCGGCGTCAAGCAAAGGACTGAGCTTGAAGGGGGGCGACTACGCCGAGTTCGAAATGTGGTGTTGCGGAATGCACCCGTGGTGCGCCGAGTGGCACGTCCAGTTGATCATCCCTGACAGTTGGTCTGCAGTGGAGCTTGAGTGACTGAACCGTGCATCGCATTCAAATCCTACTGTCACGACTTGCCTTTATGCCCGACACCCCGACTCAATAGGTCAGCATACACAATGATATTTTGAATCGAAAATACCACCACCGCGCGATGCCAACCACGACGCAAATCAATTCTCGTTAATTCAATTGGCAACACGCTTCTGCTTAGCGATCGTTGTGTCGCTTCAGTCGAGTCTAACCTGTTGAGCTCGATGGCGCGCATATGGAGATAGCGCCACCGATAAGGCAGGTGAAGACAGATGCGACTGATGAGACCACTACCTCGACGCCAATTGTGATCGGTCAATGGGGAGAGATAAATCAAATCAGTGAATTACATTAATGCTATTAAGAGCTTGTGATAAGATATGACCAGTAAAAGCGGCTAGCGTGAAATCGAGAAGCTAACAAGAAGAAGCAGTGTTGTCCTCAACCAATGGTCATTGTCGAGTCATTCTATATGTCATTTAGTGACAGTGAATACGCTCTGCCAGATTGATCACTGACCAATGGTGAGTGACCATCTCGCGCGTTACCACCACCATTTACTAATCGGTGTCTCGTCAATGCTCTTCAATTGCTTTGATGAATGAGTTGCTCTCTTTCTCTTTGCCACTGTTAGAGTGCCATTAATGGGCACTGTCTTACTAGCCCGTCGGTACTGAAACTTAGTCTGACAAACAACAATAAGTCACAAGCGCTCATGCAGATGAAACGAAAGAAGTTAATTAAAAGTTTTGATGTCGAGCATCGCATTGTGCACATTGACAGCCGACATGATGGCCAACACGCTGTTCAACCAACATTTCACGTTGGCCGTAAAGCAACGAGGTTGCGTGCAGATGTCACTGAGTCAAATGCATTGAAGAAATGAAAAGATAAAGGATACAGTGAGATGTGCTCCACATGCAGATTAGTAGTCTTTTTGTCTCCTTTAGTTGTTGGGTGCAATATAATCTGACTTTAGTAGCCTTTCTCTTAGCTTTGAATTGGATTCCTCATTGTCTGTGAAGTGTCAAATGCTTGATCGGTTGGCTGGTTTGGCGAATGGTGAAATCGCATTAGCATCAGTGCACGTTGATTTGAACTTGATTTGAAGGAGGGACGCAATGAAAGCGGTAATTGACTCTAATGATTGGTATTGCGATCTTCTTCGGCAGGTTGGGTGAGCGTGACTGTATGCCAGTGTCATCTTCTTGGTGCGATCATTTGCACCCACGATTTGACCCACACTAAGCCTTAAGACATGGCAAGCAGTGAAAGTGACTAGACGTTGACTACTTGACAGCCACTATCGGTTGCAAAGTGCCGCGCGGCGCAGTGAGCCCAATGGTGCGCAGATTCATGCAGATCGACAGTTTGGGTTTGGCGAGCCGACCACCTGCGGCGGTGGCGACTCGGACCGCGCTAGTGCCACCATGCCACTCTTACCAGATCAATCACCGCGCGGGTTCTCTGGCTCCCAGTTAGAAATGAAGATATTGGTGATAGCATTCGCCAAATGACGAGTTGCGAGAAGCATTTGCTTCTACACAACTAGTGTAGTGTATCTCGCGGTCAGATTAACTTTAACTGTCGATCCGTCATTGTCACTAATAACGCAAGTTAAGAGACTAGTTCTTGACAGAAATGAAGTCTGCTTGATGCACCGAGAGTAGCACGATTTTCTCATCGACAAACTCAAAACTGGCGAATGGGTAGTTTCATTCTCCCACCGGGTGCACTTTGCTTCATTCCAGGGTTCATTAGGCCTAACAGGACAAGCTACGCGTTAGCAGTAGCGATCATTGTGCCATTTAGTAAACTCTGTGGTGCTTTCATAACATTAATTTGTTTCTCAATTTGACAGGGATGCTGAGCGTGGTTAGAGCGGTACATATTAACAAGATCACTGCACCGCAAAGTTTCCAAAGAGGCACAGCCGACAACGTTATTCTTGACTGCGATTTTCGAGCAGACACCAATGACAATCTATTAGTAGTCAAGTGGTTTCTTAACGACGATCGTTCGCACATATACCAGTGGATTCCCTCGGATAAACGAAATTCAAGTAGAAGCTATTCGAGCATAATTGAACCCTATGTTGACCAGACCTTTATGGTGAACGATCATGCAACTAGACATCGAGCCCTCCGTCTACTCAATCCTCCACCCACTTTAAGTGGCAAGTATACATGTAGTGTCAGTTCGCTTCAAAATGCTGATCAAAAATCGACACATCTTGTGATCTACGGTAAGATGTGAGGACTAAGAAGAAAGAAACTAATTGAGCTTTCTTACAGAACCAGCTTCATCATTTACTATGGCAGCAGTTGAGGTGGAAGAAGAAATTAAAGGAGAAGATAGTTTTAATATTACTTGCACTGCAACAGGACTTTACCCTGAGCCCGAAATGAAACTGTATAGAGTGAGGTCCATTAATGAAACTTTAGAGACTGAAGAAGTCAACTCAAGCTTAACTAGTGTGCTTACATTTCAATCGGTCACTGACAAACTTTATTCCATCACCCTCGTGTCTCACATCGATCACAACCAAACCGAGGAGAGTAACGAGATCGAACTGGACGATTCCTCTGAGCAGCTGCCTTTAGCCAGGGCAAGACTTGTGAGTCCGGGTGGTGGCAAAACGCGACGCAACCAACCCAATACTGCCCAGATCGCCGAACACTACGAATGCCGCTTGACGATACCCAACTCGGAATACGTCGAAGTGAAACGACTGGCTATTCAAGAGGGTAAGTGAACTAGACTCGGACACCATTAATTGGCCTGGCGCCCCATTGGCCAGATTCTCACGCGGCCCAGTGGGACGGCGTTCACTACTTCTCTCGGACTCCATTTATCACCATTGATACTACGATCCGACAGAAAGCAGATTGAGAAACAAAACATTGCTACCGGGCTAGTGACAGTTGTACAAACAGACCGGGTCGGCGGGCCAACGCGCATCCTACACTAGTGAGAGTCAGTGAGTGACAGAAAGAGAGAGAGAGAGAAAGAGAGAGCGAATCGGAAGTTCGCTCATTGCATCCGGGCTAGCTCAAATGGAATTTAAAGGTCATCGATGCTCAATCACTACTTGTATCGATTTCTTTTTTAACCAAAAACTGTCACAGAAGATTATCAACTTCTGAAACTTTTGGGATTAACTATAAAATATGTTATATTCTTTTGAGTTAACAAAAATGATGCATTGCAAACAAATCAAAAACTTATATAAATAAGAGTGGCTGACAACTATCTATGGTCTTAGATGAAGCAAAATGCCAGTTTAAAGAAAAAAGTAATGAAAATTTTTTTGAATTTGATTATATGATGTTGAATATTTTATTAGAAATTAACTTTTTATTTAGATTCATCTTTAATTATGGTTTACTCCATATGAAAAAATTATTTTGAAAAGAGTTTAGATTTATAAATAGATAGATAGTACTTTATTAGAAATCAAAGTTTTGGTGCAATAATAGTGGAAAGTTTTATTAATAGTATTAATTTAATACAGTTGTACTTGTCTAACTTGACCTATTGGACCACGTGTCCATGTCAATTGTCAACCTCCATTCACATTTGTCTGAAAGGATCGTCAAAGAAAAGCATCGTAACTATAACTATAAATTAGCCAGTCGACCACTCGGAGCAAAACAAGACAAAAGTCAGCTAATGCTATGCCGGTCCGGATTTCTACTAATGCACTTCAGTGAATCAATATTACCATCTGGAAGAAATTTCATAGGCCAAAGGGCCTAGTGAATGGATGCAACTTTAAAATTGAATTAATGCTTATTTGCATACAAGTTTTCTTTTCATATTTTAAATTCCCAAAGCAAAGCAAGTTTGCTGCGTCACCACCGCTGCTGAGGGGCTTTGTTTAACTTTATGCAAAATAGTTATCGATTTGGTACGAATCACTGGAGTAAGAAAGTTTAATTAGCACAGAGACATAAGTTGTGGTGGTGGTTTGAGCATGGTCTGCCCTGGCGTGTGCAGTGCTGATGGTCTGAGTGGGTCGCGGTTTGGAAGGCCCGCAGGCACTAGTCACTAGTGCGCTACTTATCTCCGAGGTGGTGTCGTGGTGGTGGTGTGATGGTGGTAGGAGGTGGTGGCAGCCGAGAGGAGCAAATTGTGCCCGGCTGCCCATTAGCCACTGATGGAACACACAGTGCGACACTAATGGAACATTATCGAAATTGAACTACTGCCTGCCACACCACTGATAGCCGACGCGCCGGGCAGTCGGGAGAATTTGCAATCGTAGTCAATCTATATCTAGTCTTGCTTTAATATTTCGGTGACGCGATGCGAGGACAAACATTGCAACGCTCCGATGTGATTTATTCTGCTCTGCTTGGTGGCGATGCCGCATCCGACAGGCATGGCCCAACTCGCCCACTAACTTGCCGGGTTCGTGGTGGCGTGCACGTTAACTACCACCAATCGCGCCAATCAGCGCCATTCATCATAGAACGCGAGATCAGCTAATGAAATCAGCCTTATGACAAGTGCACCAAACGTAGGCTCGGCCCAACGCGTGTCATTCCATTAGGATAAAAAGCATGCCAGCGATATTGTTTGCATCACTCGACTGATGTGCAGTCGGCACCGAGGGGGAAAGTGAGTGAAAGTATGAATCCCCGTGGCAAAATCTGCGGCACCAAAGACAAGCCCAACTGTTAATTGATTTTGAAATGCCGCCAAATGCGACCGACACTAGCATTGGTATAGCAAAAGCAGGAACTATGTGTCCAAGTCAAGCTTGACAAGGTGCAGCCACACGATAGTGCTTCACTCTCTCAATTAAATCTCAACTACCTCCACCATGGCTATTGAATCAACTTGTGGGTTCTGATTTGATGGATTGAGTAAACTCATTTTAAATTTCCGATGCCGCTTTTTAAGTGGAAATTTAATTAAATATATGTGGGAGCGATCGATTTGGTAAAACTACTACAGTTGTGTTTCAAGTTTTGCTTGTTTCGCTTTTTATCATGCTATTGTAAGCAGTGAAGCTTTTTCAATGCAAAAATCGAACACTGTCTACCCTTTCTTTTGTTTCACTTTTCCATGTCATTTCAAAGAGTAAAACTTGAAAAAAACACTGTATGCCTCTTAGGCACTTTCTACAACTTGGCATATCACAAGAGGTTCTAATCATCTAACTCAGCAGACTTTCTTGTATCTTTATCTATAAATTAGGCATTCTTCTCATCATCCTGGAGTGTTTGTTAAAAATTCTGAAGTAGTGTAGTACTAGAGAATTTTCGAAAGCTGGTTCTTAGTGAGCAAAACAAATCTAGCTAATTTATTTGGTTTGTGTTTGATGAATTTGGTTTTGCAAGCTATTCCACACGATCCAATCAATGGGCATCCATTGAGTGGCACTTCACTCAAGCTCGACCAAAACAATTCCGCTGATAATGAAGTCCAAACTAAACTTAAACAATAGTCAAGTGAATCGATACATATACTCGATTAAGGTGGAAAGTAGAACAAAAATGGAAAAATTTTTGATGCCCGTACACCAGAAATACACTAGTCTTGAGGGGGGAAAGTTTTGATGTTTCTGAGAGCATCTCTGCTTGAACAGATCAAGGAAAGGATAAATTATTGATTACTCTTGGTTAATCTTCAAAGTTGCTCGTAACTAAGCACGACATGGTCCAAGCGTGCTGATAGCACCAATGCCTTGGTTTAATTAGCTACTGCTAATGAACCTTTTGCCATAGCCTAGGTTAGTTGTTGTATGCAAAGTTGTTCTCACTGCCGCCACTCTACCCTTCCTCGGTAGGTTGTGGTTTTGGCACTAATAAATCAACTCTCCGCGGGTAAGAACGAAACGATCGAATGCAATCAACTGGTCGCTCGAGCAGTGATCAGTGGTGAAAGCCAACACTGCGAGGTGAGCTGATTGGCAGCGTGCCTGATGCTCACTGGCAGTTTGCCGTGCTCGCCACTCTTCACCTAGCACAGTAGCTGCCATTTGACTCTATCTGATCAAGTTTTTGGGGCTAAACTGCCAAGTGTTAACAAGTTTATTATTGACTTATACAAATCGAGTTGATTAGTTTATTGATGAATCACACATACAAGCGCTTATTGATTTTTTTCCAATAACTGGCAGTTTGCAAGTCAATTATTGTATATATATATGATATAATTTTAAACCAAAAAACGAAAAGTTTATTGCTTTGAACACAGGACAAGATAATTGAATTAATTATCTAGTAAGCATGATTTATGCTATAGAAATGGGATCTGTAGCATGAGATTAGATAAGGTTATGAGAGTGGTAAAACTGCTCGATTTATCAAGAATACATTTTCAGGATATGCTTTAATTAATGGGAATTAGTATGTTAATTGCTTGATTAATTATAGCAATGTCTACGTTGGTTAGTTTAATATTTTTTGGTTGAAAATATCAGAAATATATATATAGATATAATAATTTCAAGACAAAGAGAAAATAATAAAATGGAATTACAATGAAGAAACCAACCATTCAAGCATGAAACATCTTACTAATCAATAGTATAGAGTGACATATACAAAAAGATGTGACTTTTGCATTCAAACCAATGTTGCAAGCGTGATAGTGCCGGTGTGATCGGTTTTGATTTGGGGAAAAAGAAAGAAAAAGCAAAGAAAGAAGTAATCTATTAATTTACTTTGCGAGTCAACGGGAAATGGAATATTGAATCTGCTGAGTGGAGTGATGGCAAGACACATGTCGGCAATGGGCTAAGAAGATTAGGTTGGTTGCAGTGAGCCGATCGCCGGCAGCCCGACCAACCGGGACCCATTGAAACCACTGTCACTGGCACGTAATTGATAACTTCAACACACGATACGCCAACTTAGGCCACACTGTTTCCCTATGTTTGATCAGAGCTACCCAGCAAGTAGCAAAGAGTGTTCCCTCTACGTTAAGATTGTCACAACAAAGACAAACTTTAAATTAGAATTAACATGGGAGATTGGTGAAGAGGAGAACATTATCATTTTAATAAGTCTTGCAGATATTCGTCGAGAAACAAAGCGATGTTCGTGTGTTGTGCAAACACAGACTCGGCGGCACCAAGTTTGGTGCATTCCGAATGTGTCCGCTTCGATAGTGGTCGAACTCACAACCAGCCTATTCGCGACCTACAATAAAACGTCGCCCGCTTCTCGTCTACTGGAAAGTGGCAGAACATAAATATCATAGCCAATGTAAATAGAAGACAATGTACAAAAACGTAAATTGCTAGTACTGACAAAGCTAGGCTACGATTCGATCACTGTCTCGTGTATCGTTTGTAGACGGTTTTTATTGCTCACAATCCAATCGATTCGAGCTGCTGTGTTTGGGCAACCCTCGTTTTAGCGCCTCCGAAAGCAAAGATTTATAATTAGCACTGGCTACACATTTGAGTCGACTTTTGCTGCAAGATTAAAGTGCAGTCACGATTCTATGTTTTACATTTCGGTGGCAGCGTACGTTTTGTATTATCGGATTCATGTTGATGAGATGAAGTGACATACTTGATGCGTAGTTCATGGCGCCTGTTACAATGTTCATTGTGTGACAAGCTTTGGTAGAACATGTAGCTACTAGCAAGTTATCGGCGCCACCAGTGGCACTTTGTTGCAATATGGATAGTGAAAGTAGTTGTCTAGATAAGTGCATGATTGCTTCTAAAACTACAGTCTGGCGACTAATCCTGCTCGTGCACAGAAAATGAAAATTAGTTTGTTTTCCAAGTGATATGAATAGAACAACTTACGAGTCTACCCTGACAGACGATATATAATCGTTTTTTAATTTAAATGTAAATAAATTTGATTGTTAAGACGCTGTAAGCCCTTGTCTTGGGGTCGAGGCGAGCCAAGTAAGTGCAGTGCGACAGCACCGTGACTCGAATCGCACCAAGAGTGCCACGCACGCTACCTTGCCGGTCCACTATGACTGCACCCAACTTGCACCGTAATGTGGAGATTAGAGACCAAATGCGCTCATAGAGCTGCATTAAATAGTACTTAGCGATTTTTTATTTCACCTTTAAAAGATCATTAAATTTCACATCTGCGCCACTTGCATCAGCCGATGTCTCAATCTGTCAGTTTGGACAGAAGCGAACCAGTTGGTGCGCTGGTGCGATAACATTACCGATTGGTCACAGTGCAGTCTCGCTCGAGCTGCTCACCATTTCGTGCCATTCTTATGACCGGAATTTGGCTAGCCATTTGGTAATTACCCCCACCACAAGTCGATTTCTTCCAATCGTAGCTTGTCTTGCTGGAAGGTTACACACACGGCCATTCTGTCTTGTTCGACACAATGGACCGTGGGGCGCGCGCGACAGGTCGCCATACAATGGCTATGTTCTCTCAGTCTAAATATTTGGACACGACGAGCACTGGGGCAGACACAATCGAATTGGCACCGTTAATCAAAACGAGCTATCGGCTTAGCTACTAGCAGTAGTCTACCTGAAATCAGTGGGACCCAGCGCGTACAAAGTCAAGTAGCAATTACAACCACTGTACTAAAGAGCGAGGTGCCCGTACACTAAACCTAGTAAAAATGTTGCGCACATTGTGCTTGTGTGCATTAACATTGTCAAGTTCCGCGTTAGGTCGGGTCAAAAATAGAACCAGGCAAATTGAATGTCTTGTTTGCCCGCTTGGTAATACAAATTGAACAGGACAGGAGCTATCAAGCTAATAGAGGTTGAATGATTGAAGGGGTCTTTTGTTTGGCTCCTGGGTTCTACCGCTCTTCCAATGAGGTGGCGCAAGTCTGCCAATTTAAGTTGCATTAAACACACACTTGGAACAGATGGGCCACCTGGCTGGATGGGTCACTCCTGTGACACAACCGCAACACAAGTACATTCACTACGTGACATTCACCCGTCGATTGGAGACAAATTGCACTAATCGCTTTACATTTGTATGTTGATTTGGCATTAGACCAACAATAAGTTATGTTTGGTGTTGCTGCGAACCGACACTTTGCACATTCAACATCATACAATCAAAGCAGATTTAGCCAGGAGCATAAGGAAGTTTGGCCGTGTTTGTAACAACTTGAATCTACTTGATGCGTAGTAATTTGTTCTAAACTCTTGGTCGGTAATGAAAGCAAGATGATTTGGGACTTGTAGGACAAGGGGAATCTGCCATAATCCATGTATGGCAATGGCGCAGAGATGCAATGACTAGCTTCTAATTGCATCCATTTATGCCGACGCAATTCAAGTGTCAATGAGCACTAATCTATCCCGCGCGCGTTATTGAGTAACTGTAGCGCTAACTCTTTGTTGTTTTCCTAGGTTGGAGGACGAAGGCACGAGTCAACGGATGCCACTCAACGAGTATACAGCAAGGTAAGACTCTTTGGATGTTTGCTCGATTCCAAACGTGTGAGGCAAGATAGCCTACCATTAGTGCACAGTGCTAACTTGGTATACTAGATGCTAGTTAGCTTGAGTGTCCAGTACAGCTCAGTGCTAAGCTGACGAGCCAAGAATGCTGCGATGAAGTCCTCCGAGGCATGAGGATAAAAATAACTGTCCTGCTGTACAATGGCAGTGGCGTGGTAGGCCTGTCACCCGAATGGGCAAGGGCGAGGTCTGCAGATGCCGCTCTGCGGCCAATCCAATTAATTGCCGTACTGCCGCCTAATGGATTAGATTAGAATACGAAGAATGCCATTCGTGGACACTAGCCACGCTTCAGTTTTAGGAGATGAATGTTATTCGAAAACTGTAACTCAGCATTTTTAAGAGAATTTAAATTACTCTTCATTTTGCAGGCATGCATTTTGAGGCATGCAGAACATTCTAACAGATGTCCACTTTGCGTTGCGAGTATCGCTTGCTATTCATTTGAGATGATTACTTTTCCTAGGGAGAGAAACAGATATAAATATTAAACTTATCTCATTAGAATAACAAAGACAATAAATGAAGGCGACGAGTGAAGGATGCGGGTGGGAGGGAGCATTGCGACAAGTTGACCTCGCCTGGTGGGGACAACCTGGCAGCGCACATGTCACCGCACCTGACAGGTCTACTCGTGCGACCCTACTCGTGAGTGGAGGCAGCTTCGAGGTTCTCCATTCCGGTAGCCAATTAGTGCTACCGAGCAGAACAATGCTCCCAAAGTGGGATGCCAACGGGTGCGAGCGACACACTTTGGCTCATGGTGATGTCTGGTCGTCACTGGGTGTAGGCTCATAGTTTTGCATGAGTGGCTCACAATGACGTGCACGTCGTGCACTACTCGATGCCCAAGTGTCATCGGTCGGTTCTGGCCACTCTGTCACCAGTCACCGAGCGTGCTCGACCTAGCCAACTGACTCGTGCTCACATCACCCTCCCACTGGTGGCTTAATTTGCACTGCTAATTCGAACCACTACGGCCACATCAATCCGTTCCCAGTGCCAATCTAATTTACATGGAGCACTGCGGCACCAGTACAGTTCCAAGCAGCCCAGTCACCATTGGCACTCGTTATTAGATTATATTTAGCCCTAAAATTAAATTATTCTCCAACAAATGTGCCGCAAATTGTCTCACTTGCACTGGCTTGGCAATGGTGCACATTGAATGACAAATTGGCCCTAGCTTGGCTCAATTCTTTCTCACTCATCGGCAGTGTTTGCACTCTGGACCGTGATTTGATTGTCAATTGAAACAATCAAATTGCAAGCAAAGTTTAAAATTAGGCATTCTGTCTTGGGTGAACTTGACGGACTTATTGCTTGGACCGACCCGAGTTCTGTCACCCTCTGGCAGTTTACCAATTGGCAGTGGGGCCATGCCAGTAACCTCAAGAGATTATTTTGAAATTTTGTCCCTTTAAGATTTTAAATGCATATCTTGTCACTTTGACTTGCACCCACAAAGTGCTTGTATTTTTAGCACTTGATTTAAATTGAATTTGAGTCAACACTTGGCACTATAGTGAATAGCTTCTCTGACGACCACTAGGCGACCTCTAGCTAATGAACAGATGACAAGCACTGGTCGAGTCGGCAGTGCTCAGCAACATTGGAGCAATCTCATTTGAGAGATGTCTTCATTTCATGATAAATGATGCAAGATTTAAGTCAACTAATTAATCCTTGGTGTGAGAGGCACTTTGGTTGGTTAACATGACGTATGATGATTATTTGGAAAAAATAACTTCTTGTTTCTTTGATGTTACACGGTGACAAATTACAATATGTCTTTCCTGCTCAGTCTTGAATAGCTTGTTGAAACACATCTTAGTCTCAACTAAAGTCTTTGTTTTTTTAGGTTGAAGATAACACTAGATAACCAGTTCGCTAAGTGATATTAGTGTGTGTCAATCATAAAAGCCACAGGAAAGAAGTGTGAGAATTATAGTCGGTGCGGTTGAAGGAATATCCCTCCACCCAGTGTGGCCAGTGGCATCGCGAGAACTAGAATTAGCACAGGCATGACAAGTGTCGGATTGTGACAGGTGACTGGAAAAGAATTGAGTGGAAACAAGGTGAGACGATGGGTCCAATAGAGCGAGGGTCAAGCAGACACTTGTCAAAATGCTCACTTGTCATCTCGAGTTGGCTAGTATGCAACATACAACTGTCGCTCGCACCAAAGCCACTCTACCGGTAGCGAGGAAAAGAATGGAGGAAGAGAGTGGTGGAGCCCACTTTGTGCCAAGTGATGCACGCGCTTGCCGCTTGGGTCATCTCGCCATCCATCCATATGTAAATAGCAATATTTTCATATGATTAACAGGTGATAGTAGCTTGAGAGGCTGGCAGCATCGGTTAATGACCACACTGATGATATATAATACTGATCAATGACATCATCGGACGGTGCGGCTGCGATGGGTACTGATTATTGACTCACTCGCGCACCGCTCTCTCTCTCTCTCTCTCTCTCTCTCTCTTCCTCTCTGTTTTGACAGATTGGACAGTGGCAGGCGTGAGAGGCAGTCCCGCTCGGAGGTGCTCGTTCTCGACGCTGTCCGCCAATCAGTCACCGAGTGGTCCCTCTCCACTACGGTTCCTTGTCTCTGGCCGTGCGCATCCTTCGCTACTCTCGAGACAAATCACATCATCGCTGGTAGGATATCATAATAAGCAGATGTCAGGTGGAAAGGGCACACCAGGCACACCACTGCGAGCGTACCAGTTGGCATTGTTAGCAGTGCTCACGGACACCTGTTTGGATAGGTCACTATCGATCAAGTGGACCGGTGCACGTCGCGCTACATCGCTCTCCGCCACTATCATTGATTTCTCGGTGGGGCACAACACGACACAGCACGTACCGATGCCATCCAACGTGGCACTATTGTGCCCCAGTACTGCACTAGTGGTGTCACTAAGCGCGCGCACCCACCTGCCCACTCACCCATATCTGCCTATGTTCCATTTCACTAGTTACTGTTCACATTTTTTGTTTTATAAACTTAAAATTGTGGTCACTGGGTAAAGTTATATTTTCTCAACTAAGTAATAAGTACCGTCAATGAAAATTTATGTCTTTGGAGATCATGTTTTTTAAAAAAAATTATCGCGTTCAAGAAATTTAATATATTTAGACTTGACGCACTATCGTAGAGATGGTAGCGACAGTATATATTTGGAGATGGCAAGTCAACAATGTTACATGCGGCTTGGGTCAGATCGAAAGTTGTTAGTCGGCCTGTGGGATTGGGTTAATCTGTCACGTTGAACTGGCAATAAATTCTGCCAACGTCCTGCAATCTAAGGTTCTGTGGCGAAGACAATAAATCTACAATCTCCGATCAGTCTAAACAGAAGGCAGGCAGAAGCACGCATGGTGATTTATGCAGTGGTGGTCGAACCATTTAGAGACCTATGCAAAGTGTTGGTTGATCGCTAACACGTGATTTATATGGAACTGCAGTGCAGGATAGTGCTCGCGCCACCCTCATAAAGCATCACGGTGGTGGCGATAAATCTGAATTAAATCTCACCGACTAACTTTACCATGCTTCATCTTCTTTACAGGCAGCATGCTTCTCCGCGGGTTCTTGCTTTTGGTGTCTTTGTTTGTCGCCCGGCATCGGATGTGACCAAGCGGAGGCAAGTGGAGCGTGGACCACCATGGCGCACCAGTGGTGGTCGCACGAGCTGATCAAGGTGTTCTCAGCATGTCATCCCATTTGTCGTCATCAATCTTGACCGTCCCGATGTCGAATGCAGTGCCCGGCACCAAACTGTCATTACAACTCCAAAGTGGCTGCTAATTCAATTACCATTTGGTTATCAGTTTATCATCAATAGCCTGCCACCGCGGCTTACTCATCGAGTCATGGCAATGAAGCACTGGGCCAGACACCGCCGATCTCTAGTGTACTGGGTGGACGCGACGATCGTCGTTCGTGATAGTAGCTGCACCTACCAGTGAGTCACCGAAGCGACTATGCAAACATTTTTTCACTTTAATTAAAAGCCACCTATTTGGATTAGCGCTATGCGCTCTGTCTAACCAACGCTACGCTCTATAACCAAACTCGGTGCTGGTTATGACGTTGACACTGGCCATTGCACACCTCACTTAGATTAATTGAAAGCAAGACAAACCGAGCGGATCATAAAGCGCGCCCATTGACCCATCGCTGGCACCCGGAATGAGACACTGTGGCGGTGGCCATCAACAATTTAATTAAATCGACCTTAGGCCCAGTGAACAGCACGGGTTCACTGTTGACTTGGTGGCATTCTGGCACTGGCCATTGCCGGTGCTGCTTTGTCCTTGTGCTTCACTTTCATCTCCACAGCTGTACATACCTCCCACCGAAGCTTCTTCTAGTCTGCTGGATGTTATTCACTTTTTAGCTAAATTATTTTTATTTGTAATTATCTTCACTTTTTCTAATGTTTTGTAACATAGTTTCTAATCGTTTGACTAAGTTCATTTTTTATCATTTTTGCATTATTTGTTGACTTTTTCCTTAATCAAAAAGCTTGGCATTCATGTACATGTTCGTTTTGCCCAAGTGCCTCTACTGTTTTTGAAGGATCCTTATTATGAGTTTTTGTACAGTTTTTGCAAGTATCATTGAATAAATTTATTTTTCTTTTTTATTACTCAGTATTGTTATCAGACATCTATTTGTTTGACCTCAGGTTTGTTTTTAGAGTGCTCAACGATGATGCTCGATCGATTCAATTTGATGTGCGTTCACGATGATTACGTTATCGGCAGCGTAGTATCGATGAAGGCAAGCATCGTTTGACAGTGACACCATCTTGTTTTGCTTGTAGCAGCGAGTGTTAATAGTTTTCACCTAAAGTGTTTTATATTGGCAACAATAGTTCACGCCAGCTCGACAATTGGTCTGGGTTGGACAAATGACACAATGCTATCACGATGGCAGTGACGCGCATCGTCATGCACCCAGCGATATCGTTTGGCACTAACTGTTTGGATGCTTTCCGAGTGCCACAATTTATAAGCCATTTCGCGATCCGGAATCGGTGCATTTGACCCGACGATCCACTGCAAATGCGAATTATTGAGCCATTCCCGAATACACTTAAAACAGGGCGTTGATTTCTTTCGAGAAAGCAAGCAGTGTATCGGTGATGATTGGAAATAAATCTTGATATTCTCACTTGGTAATAGCAAGCAATTTTGTGAGAAAAAATACTTAAATTGTTTTTGGAAAACAATTCAACAGAAGTTGAAGAAGTCATGGGAGTCAAATATGGCACCAAGGAGAACAACATTCTGGCCAAAATCCTCTACTTATAATTGCAAACAATAAAATTGAGATCGAAGGAGATGTGGCAAAAAGCAAGCTGAAGCCAGTCGAGGCTGAGTTGTAAAGTAGAGGGGGGTCCACAAGAAGACGGGCCTGACTAGAATGGTGTTGAAACCATTTTTGTTCTTTGGCAACCAGGCAAAATGATAGCTGCTAATAGAAATGATAGCATCGGAGGCAGTGGTGAAAAGAATCCAAGACTCGCCCAAGACGTGTGTCGAATGCGAATGCAGTGGTGACGGGTGCCGCCTAGTCTGCACAGGCAACACTACCCAGCTATATCTCACCGGGTCCTCTAATGGCCACCCTGGCCCTCTACTCGTCACACTTCCACAACTTGACCGCAACAATAGCAACTCGATAAGGAAAGCCTAGAGATAATAGGAATAATTTAAATTTTAATAATTTATATGCTGCGAGCAAGGAGCCCGACTAGATGTGAACTTCTCTGTCTCACTCTCTGAAGCTTTAAAATTCTTCTCAGTATCATCATCATTAGTGAAGAATCAGAGAACAATCGGAGCAGGATGGCAAGTATTTTTAGCACATTGAAGACAAAGCACATTAGAACATCAAATTTTTAAATTGTTAGACTTGGCGACAAAATAGGTTTGACTTGAGATGTGACCTGGATGCTAAACTCTCCATTGGCCAATCACCTCGCTTTGGTGTTAGACATTGCTTGATTTACCATATTTGTTGTCATTTATTATCTGTCCTTGATTGCTTTCAACGTTGAGTTTATTATTTTTTATTATAAGAACTAACCCGAATCAAAGTCAAACTTTAACTATAAAACGTCACTATTTTTGGATTTAGAATTAAACAAATCAAAATGAAGTCGTCAACGAAACTGTTTGGTTATCCTCACTGTGGCAAATTCAAAATAAAGACTCGACTGTGCTGTGGAATAGTAGTACTCAGTGTGGCATTGGTGCAGACACTTCGTATCGTTCGTTACTCAAGCAGTAGCGTAGAATACATCGAGGCACTGCACGGCTCCAATCTCACGCTCGAATGTCGGGTCAATCTCGAAGCCAGTGACCAACTCTACTCACTCAAATGGTACAAATACATCGATGGCAGCTATTACGAATTTTACAGCTACAGTAAGTCATTGAAATTGAATTTTAAACAAAATCGAGACAATTAAATTGATAAACAAAGACCCCAATGATTGATAGTGAATTCAATTAGACTGGTCGAGGTGGGGATGAAGACATCAATTGAGATTGGATGGGGTAGGTGGCGAGGTGTTTGCTGCAAGGACAATACATACATCGGTGCCGGACCATTCGATCAGAGCAAACAAACATTGTCTGACAATGATTGACGCTTACTAAGATAGATTAGCAAGATATACAACAAACAAATTCACACACATACAGTGGCGCACATCACCTCAGAATGCAGTAGAATTTCCATTGAAGATGCTTGATTGAAGCAAAATTGCTGCCATCCATATATATGCTTTCTAAAGCAGTGACATGCACAATCGGTCGGTTGCAACCTCTGCATTTTGTTCGCCACTTAAATCATCCAATTGCAATCATACAAAAGTATTTTTCAATTTTACAGAGTATAAGAAAAGAGGTTGTTACAGTTGATATCGAAAACAATGTCACTTTTCTCAGGGTTAATTGGTGAGAATTCATGACCAAAAAGCAAATCTTTAAAACCATTTAAAACAGCTGTTTATTTTTTTAAATTACACACATTCCGGTTGTGCAGGACAAATCAAACTTTGGTTGAAATGTCTTAGCCACTGCATTGGAAGCTCGAATTGACAACAATTTATTATTGGCCTATCATCAACAGAACCAAAATAGGCTGGCTTCTAAATCGACAGACTAGGCCTCTGCTGATGGCCGTAATGATGCGAGTAAAACAAGCCAAATCACAGTGCGACATCACAATAAATCACCGCCGCCAACAGACGCATGGCGCCACACTGAATCGAATTCAAAAACATAAATTTCAAATTTTGCCCAAGACTCCAAAGACATAGATTAAAATTATAAATCAAATCGACAGAAGTCTAGGACAGATTTCGATTAAAGACTTTCTTGTTCGTGGCTTTCTGGTGTCTGGTACTACCGGTACTAAGCACTACTAACACATAGTTTAACGCAATATGCTTGTGTGAATTGCGTGCAATTGAGCTATAGTCAAGGTTTACAATTTAAGATTTACACAACTCGACTTGGTGTAGTAAATCTAATTCAGTGGTATTTGTTTGATTGGCAAATGTAGTTTCAAGTCCGGAGAAGACCATCCATCAGAGGCCACTTCCTGGCATCCGTCTCGAGCAGCGAGAGTCAAGTCAGCCAACCGGTGAACTCGTTCATCTCCTGGCAGTTGACTTCGAAAGTGAAGGCGCTTACCGATGCGAAGCCATCAGTGACGAGATGTTTCAACTCGACCGGAAGGAATTCAACTTGACAGTGCTGGGTAAGCTTGTGCCTGGTGGATGCTTGCAAAGATTGCTCACTTGGTAAACTGGTGGCAGTACCTGCCCGAGAGGCGCCCACCATCATTGCCAACCGACGCTCGTTTGGACTCGGCGAGCGAATTCATCTACGCTGCGTGACCGGCCAGTCGCGACCACCCTCTCAAGTTAGATGGCTCATCAACGAGATGCCCGTACCAGAGACCTATGTGTCTGGTCCAAGTCAACTCGGTCACGAACCCCACTTCCACTATGCATTGGCCATCGATCACTTGAACCAGGTGACTCACAACACCAGCCAGTCGAAACATCAAAAGAAAAAAGTCACCCGAACGACGAGTGATCTCGATTTCATTTTGCGCCGTGAACATCTCAATGAGGAGAATCGACTACTGGTCCGTTGTGTCTCTCAATTGCAGATAGAGACAAATTTCTATCCCAATGGTAAGCATTATAAGTTGGTTTTAGCAAATGAGGCTTCCACTTTTTTTGCATTGCCCACATAAACTGGCCTTAATTGAGAACTTTGATTAATTTCTCAACAAACAGGTAACATTTGTCTACACGTTGGAGTGATTTATGCAGTAGAGTGGCAAGATTAATTGCCTTCTGACAGTTTGCCTCAGATTACTGCTTATTTGCGCAGGCTAACATCTTAATACTATCGAACGAGTGGAGTGATGTGACATGCGCACTGTATTCAGCATGCTAATCCGTTCTAGTGGGGCTTACTTTTAGCTCGTTTTTGATGACTGCCAGCAAGCCAGAATTAGATCAATAACATTAGTTCATCTCTTGTCCAATTCACTAGAACACCACACTCACATTGACCTTCAAGTGTGGCATCCTGCAACGCCTGTCATCGAGGGACTCCAAGCCGAATATCAGTTGGGCGATTGGATTGATGTCAACTGTACCGTACCGCACCACAAACTTGAAGATAGTCACATTCATTCGTTGCGTTTGCAGTGGTATATCAATCTTTACCCAGTAAGTATCCGATAACATTAGTTATTATTTAACATAGAATTATCATTGATGATGATCAGATTCATCATTAATAATAAACTCATTTGTAAATTGT